>JAPMOR010099027.1:0-13770 GCA_026543865.1 Argiope aurantia
AAAAGCTAATCTAAATAATACAGAAGTTCAACTCTTTGAGTTATTTTCACAGAAAAAATATAACGAGCCAAAGTCGGACTTAACGAAACAATGGCGTAAATTTTCCGGAGATAAAATATACTCCTACTGCCTTACTTTGAACCAGAAGCACGTGTTATTCTTTTGGGAGATGAAATCCATTAGAGTAATGGGGTAGCACTGAACAAAATAGTATCGTAAAAGAAAAGCCCCGGAACTACTAAAAATAAAAGAACTCTTTGTAGAGTTGTGATTTCCGCGTCTATCATTAGGATACAATTCCCCTTGGATGTTATTTTAGATTACATAGATGAAATATTCTAAAGGTTGCTGTTGTTTTGCTCGTGTTTTTATCAAATGCATACATTTTTTTTGCGCATTATAATCTCATAAAATAATTTTAGAGCAACTTCTGAATATTTGCTCATTTATATTCAGTATTCTATTTATATTAAACTAGAAATTTCAAAAAAAAATCGTTAAGAGTTAATTTTTGATGTATCGGACAAGATCTTGAATTTATACAAATCTTTGCGCAATTTGCAACAATGTGAAGTGGGCGGCTTATAATCTGCATCAAGTCACATAGCAGCAAAAGAAATAATAATAATAATAACGCAATGCGCAAATAAGCCACTAGTGCCGAAATACAAGTAGAAACAATACGTCTTTCTAGCATACAGATGACATATCATATCACTTATTGGTCCAATCTGAGACTTTATTTATAGTATTAACTATGCATCGAAGCAAACTGCAGTTGCAAATCTTTGAAAATAACTCGAACTGATTTGAATTTTATTCCCATCTTCAACAGCAATTGAATACAAGTGAATTCTTCACACAGACCTTATTAGAAATAGTTTTTGGAAAAATATATTAAATAAAAAAGGACTTTTTTTTTTCCTTCAAAAAATTGTTTTTCGACCTATAAAACACTTCTCGATAAAACATGTACTATTCTTCACAAAAGTTCACTGCTCCAACGGTGAACTGAGTCTTTGCAGATTCAGCTTTTAAAAAAATGGATCGCAATATTTAAAAGCTTGAGAAGTCTCGAATTATTCAGTTTTTAATGGTTCTTGAAATATTCTTCATCACTATTTGAAATTACTATTTTCCCGACCACCAAAAAATATTTGTTAGAAAACGAGTTTTATAGGTTAACGAAGTAAACCTACTTTTCAATTCTTTACTTAGTAAAACAGGTTGGCAAACATAATGGCATTCGATCTTGCTCAATTATTTGAATTTTGAAGATTTCTCATTAAATTTGTCCACTAAACCAAGGTTTCAAATATATAAATATACCACTATGATTGAGAAATTTCGACAATATAAACGTGAACTGCAGGAAATTGTTGTGCATCGGATAACGATTACTGGAATAAGAACTCGTACTTATCTGTCTTGTGCAAGTCATCTACAAATTCTACATCTGCTACATACTAATACTGTAACTCGAAGACGATTGGTTTTCCAAGGGCGTGTTCAGATTATCTCCGTAAAATCTGTATTTGATAAATTTTGAAAACAACATAGCGTTTAATGCAGAGGAGATTTATACAATAATTTACTTTAATAATGCCACTCGATATTTTTTTAAACAATAAGAAAAAACACAGATAAGACTGAAGCACAGCCTTAAGTTATAAATTATAAGGCGGTCATATCAGCAGGAACAGAGTAAAATAAATCTGAATGATTTATTGCAAATGAATGAATCAGAAATATAAATTTATTATCAGCAGGCTACTCGCATGACTTGATTTTTAGAGCATTAATTCTCATTTGGCTCCTCACCAAGTCAGGATGTGTGAAATGCTAAACCTATAAAAATCCATCAATATTTTTCCCTGCATTTTACAGCAAATTGGGGAAGAAAATATCTAAATTCATTTGGAAGATAATTAATTGAATGTTGATAAAATAAGGTATTTTAACCGTTTTTCTTTTGGATTAAGGAGAAATATTCTAGTTGTTACCTCGGAAAAAATTGAGAAAGGTAACGAAATTAGAATGTCGGATGTCAAAAATTTAGATTTAATTAATATTATTTTCTGGAAAAATATAGTAAAAAAAATTCCCGACATTCTGTAAATCTTGTTAGTTGTTCATAAAATATTTAAAAAAACGTGGGAATTGCTTATTTTATTTGATATTTCATTGATTTTTTTTCTGATATTCAGAAAGGACATCATAAACAAATATGTATTAAAAATCTCCCAAAATGTCACCAATATTAAATTAAAAAAATTATAACATAAATTTTAACATTCGGGCCTTAAGGTGCATAAGATCTTCTTGCAACTTGGGTTTCTGAGTTGTAGTTGCTATAAATTCGTCTGAACATCCCAGACGGCTTTTTTTTTAAAAAAACTTCTTTTTATAAGTAACGAAGAATTTAAATTCTTTCGTTGAATTTGAAATATAAATTGGTTTAAAACTTAAATTTTATCAATTCTAGATGATATTTTTGTTAAAATTAAAACAGAATGTAATCCTTTGAATAGAAATATATAATTATGCATACATACCTTACAAAGTGCCTTTTGAGAGTTTTACAAGCGTATAGTTGCCCGTCTGTCAGATTCTGACAAGCCATCACTTCGGCAAAACTTCCTTCTCCTTTTTTACCAAGAATGCGATACCCTAAGCATAAAAAGGGAACATTTTAAAACAGATTTTTGGAAATAACTGAAAACCAATCGTTATAATATAGTGCATCAAATGTAAATGCCTGTAATGTTTCAATATTTGATTTTATAGTTTAAAATAAATTATAAAGAACAGAAACTTTAAATAGAATTTAATTATATCGAACATGCTAAAATAATGCGGTTATTTCTCTAAAATTTTCTCGCATATTCTATTTAAAAAAAAGCGTTTTCCCCTCTCCCGCATAAAGAGTAGAATTTAAATAACATGAGCTCTCCGATTTTTATTTTTAGAGTCCCGCACATGAGGATTTTGTACTGGAAAAAAAGTTACAGTGCTTTGTACAGTAAAAAAAAAAAAAAAAAAAAAAAAAAAAAAAAAAAAAAAAACGAGAAGGCATTATGGGTGCCTTTTTTAAAATCAATTGAAGCCGAAATATTTGACACAGAATTGAAATTTTAGCAATAAGATTACATACCAAATTTTATTTATCTAAGTCTTTGCATTTTTAAGTTATAGGTTTACATGTAAACGAGTGTAAAGGTCAATCAACTTCTTAAACAAAGGAGCTCAAAATATCATACAGATCTATACTTTAGATGCTAACTGTCGTGTTTAGATACTAACTGTCATGTAGCTCTTTGCAATTTAAAATTATCTTGTTTTTCTTCGGATGGACAGATAGATGGACAAACTTCCTCTGCATGCATTTTGTACAAAATTTGAAAGAAATCTGGTGATTAAGACCACATACTAAATTTCATCCGTCCAGTTCAAAGTATTTTTTGAGTTGAAAATTCAACAAAATCTCAAATTCGAATTTTGATATCGATTACTGCACTTTATCTTTGTATGCTTCATATACGAGATAATAAAAATTATGCTTTAAAATAAAAACTACGTTTTAGGTGTTTAATGAAAACACCTCTACATCTCTACAAAGATTTTAAAAACTATTCATATCACTTAATATTCAAATGTGTAAACTGAAAGAAAATTCAAAGAACGCACATATAAATATTATGATTCAATTCAGTTTAGCTATTTATGAACGCTTTACGTCAATGTCAGAATAAGAATTATTTTTTGACTTTCTGATGCACTTACACAATAGGCGAGTTTTATGTTAAGAAAATAAATTTCCAGAGCTCATTCCATATTTCATTTACCGCCTTGTTCTGTTTTAGAGTTACAGCATCCCATGGCAGTGGCAAGTTTAAGTATTTTCCAACTCTAGGCAGTGCATATGATAAAGCTCCTCTTTTAATAATTAGTCAAATTAGTTTCCTATTTCAGCGCTTTAATGATTTATTTTACATTGATAATTTTTATTTTATGATAATTTATTCATTTTTATTTACTTATTATGTCTTCATATTTCCCGGAATGTTATTATACAATATTATTATTTTATAATAATAGTTACACTGTTATTAATAATAATCACAATATTATTCAGTTTTAAAAGAATGTAATGAAACATACAAGAATTTCGCTAATTATATTTGATAAAGTATCAATATTATCATTATGTTTTATTACTCATAGAATTTTGGATCCCACCCCTCTATCTACTACTGCTCTGGATGCTAATGCCGTAGCAAGACAGAGGCTCTGTACCAATCGAAAGAAATTCACCCTGACAAATCTGAATTATAAAAGAGACATCACAACCACAATTGCAGGACTCAGAACAGCACACCTGAGGGGCATAAGGATCATGCCCGATGGCTCCAGATTCTATGGAAAATGCAGACACTGTCCAAACCTGAAGCTGGATCGGAGCATATTTTTAGCTCTCTTTCTATTACTTCAGCCCTCTTCAAAAAAAATATTGACTGCGCCAGAGATATTCTTTATTCCGATAAAGCTGAAGATGTGGCCAGGGTTGTTCTGCATGCTTTCGGCCCAATCTAAGTGTCCCTCCCTCTCCCTTTCTCCCTTATTTTTTATTGCATTTGTCACACAGCAACAACAACAACAACACAATTCATAGAATTTGTATATTTTTTTGTATGGCAAATAAGAAACTCATTTGTTTACTAATTTGAAACTTATTTCTATCTGTTGTTATATTAATTTAGGAACTAGGAAAATAGCTTTTTATTCGACTTTGCAGTTCTCTCTCTGCTTAGCAAACACAGATATTTATCTAACTTGCCTAGTTGGAGATCCAACACTATTCCATACACAATAACAAATAAATAAATAGAAAAAAGTAACGCCCATAAACCAAATTCGATTCAAAATTGTTAGAAGCAATGGTAAAAACAAATAGGCATTGTTAATACTAATGCCTAGTAAAGATAAACTTATATTAAAACAAAATTAATATCAAAACACTAAAAGACTAAGGAAATTTAATATGTATAACTTAAAGAACATTTTATTAAAAAATTAATTGCGCAATCAGCTCTTACAAGAAACTATAGGCTAATTTTGTATTTATTAATAATTGTTTTTTTAATTTTCAGTTTATATTTCTTATCTCTCCGATTCTGAAATTTATTGGAATAGCATAATACTATATTCAAAACAGAAGAAATTCAAAAACAGCATGCCAGAAATGCACCAAAATCATTCTGAAAAAGATTTTCAGTCATCAAAGAGATAAAGTATTAAACATAAAAAAATGATTTAATTTAAAATAAAATATAGTTGTATACATTTGATGCGTAAAATATATAGAAATAAGAAATTACATGTTTTTTAAAAGAAATACAAATATAAATTAGCAAATAATGTATGCATATATAATAATAATTTTACTATTTAATCAGCCTCTTTTAATACAAAAAATACAAATATAAATTAACAAATAATGTATGTATATACAATAATAATTTTACTATTTAATCAGCATCTTTTAATGCATAGCAATTCCTTAGATAACACTTTTCAAAACTTATTCAATGTTAAATTCAAATTCAAAACCAGTGAAGGTTAAAATTAATTCAGTTAAACTCTATGATGTTAATGCTTTTCACCTATTCGTGTAATGACTTTTTACAATATGATTGAAAACTAATAAAGGATTTTCGACCGACATGGCAGAAGGGGACGGGGGGGGGGGAGAGCTGCAGAGGATTGATTAAAAATATCTTAATATGCCAGCAGTAAAATAAATAAGCTTGTAAAAAACAAAAATTCTGTAAATAATAAAAATTAGAATAATATTAAAACTTTAATAAGTATAAATAATTAAATTCCTATCTGTTTTATTACATTGATTTAGTTATTAAAATTCATAAATACTGAGTGTCTATTTAAATAACATTGCATCAAACATAGATGCGATACAGCATCCACGTTTGTATTGAAAGTGAATAAATAAATAAAATGTATGTCTTCTCATAAAATCGCTAAGACAAAATGTTAAACTAAAATAAATCGTCAGTATATTAATTAAGTTTCAAATGTGTTAAAAGGCGAAATTAAATTGATCAGGTTATTAAAAGATAAATCTCGTGTTGGGTTCAAAATACTAAATCCTCCACGGTGGAGTTTCATTAAAAAATTGGGTAAAATGTTTACTTTTTAGTACTTCTTTAATTCGTTTAATAGTAAACCCCTTATTTATAACCGTTCTCTGATTCATCTTGATAAATAAAACAAAAAAAAGTTGAAATATAAATTAACCCATCATTTTCATTCAACTAAAGACACCAGAAAAGTTCTGTCCAAATGATAATGACATCCCGGCGGAATTTATGTCATAATTTAAGCCCTCGTGCGAAGAATGCTAACCAAACAGTTGACCCGTTTCATCTTTCTCTCCTCCTCCCCTTTTACAGGTGACCAACCTTTTCAGACGACAGGAATCAAAAAGAGAGGGAAGTGTTTGCCCCCATTTCACACTCGGCTACTCCGAAGATCGATATTTAGTTGCCAAGCAATGGAATCTACAATCTTTTGTTACACTCTAGCGCTGAATTTTTTTTTTTCACAACTCACATTTCGGTAATATGAGAAAGAAGTCACTTTTAATTGTTAAGAGCTCAGTCGTCTGCGAATTTAACTAAAACCATGTGATTCGATTTTTTTTTTCTAATTTATAGTTTAAACGACTGCAAATAACTTTATTGAAAAAAAAGCAGAACGCATTCAAAACTGAATAGACTGTAGATGAAGAATATACCATAACGAGATAAGAAGATATTTTCTACAAAACAGAATTTCTACATTGGAGAAAAAAAAATTATTTGCCATTGGAATTCCAATAGCATATGTTTTCTCGATGTGTATAAACGAATGATGCAATAAAGATTTAACCAGCTTGAGTGTAATAAAGATGTTGTTCCGAGATTCCTTGCATAGCATTGGCGTACAATAGTTATAAAATATTAAACTTTGACGTGAATGTAGTATTTTTACTGAATCTGTAATGTCAGCCTTGGCGAGTTATTTCACGATTAATTCCTGGCATGCAGTTAATAGTATCCAAAAAAAAAAAAAAAACGATTTATGTTTTGGATGCGTTTTTCCCACCCGATTGAAACAAAAATTTGACCAAAAATTACACTTGTATTCACAAAAATCCCATACCAAAATACCAAATTTGATATATTTAAGTTCTCGCGTTTTTTAGTTATCTCGTTTACATGTTTCTGAAAGTACAAACACTAAATCCGCCTTTGGATTTGGCACAAAATCTAGCAACTTATATTCGAACAGTTGGTCAGACGGACTTCCTCTGAACAGATTTCACTCAAAATTTGATAGCAATCTGCAAATTTGGTGTAAAGAACTTATGCCAAATTTCAATCGTCTAGATCAAAGAGTTCTTGAATTATCTTTGTCACAAACAGATAAACGGGAAGAGTAACATTTTCCAAAAATATATGTTTTGAATTCAAGGAGGTTTAAAATTTGGAGATTCAACAAAATCTCGAGTTCGAAATTTTTGACGATTACTACACTTTCTCTATATTGCGTATACGAGAAAGTAAAAATGAGCGGCAATTAAAGAGGTGTGAAATTTTCTTTGCATGCGCATCATTCGATCAGCATCGTATTATAATTTAGTCAGAGCTGTAATATATTTTAAATGCAGGAAGTGTTAGAGAGCAATATATGTTATTATGTATATATGTCATGGCTTCCAATTTTAACCACATAAATGTAGTGACGAGCGTCTGATGACGAGCGCCATCTGCTGGCCAACAGGTGTTGATGCTTGTTAGACGGAGTACAGACAAGACGGGTCTGAACGAAAGTCAAGACGTGTGAGACGAGACGTGTCTCTGAACGAAAGACGCGACGTAACATGTGAATTAATCCAGCGACGTTTTCGACGAAATCTATTTAATGTTCATTTCCTTTATGTTAATGTAATTGTCCGTGCTAAATGTAATTAAATATGCGTGATTCTAAAATAGTAATGATTCCCGAGTCCTTCATAAATGCATATAAGAAAAAAAAATTAACAGGTAAATATATTTAAATGTTATAATATAACATAAACAGATATTATGCTGTAGAATCTTATAATAAATTGCATTCATTGATAAAAGCCAAAACTATCGTCCATCTTTAACTTGAATAAATTTAAATTAAAAGCAATTTTCAGATAATATTATCACCGATTCCAAGTCACGATCGACAAAAAGAAATAAGACGCATCTTCCCCGCAAAAAAATAAGAGAGTAAAAAAAAAAAAACAAAAAAAAACGACTTTTTAGCAGCTCAGAAAAAGAGTTCCGTATTTCGGGAATGAAATTTGAATTAAAGAATTCCTCGGGCAACAACTTTAGACAGTTAAAGTTACAGTTATTATATACTAAAAAATGGGAAATCCACGCAATTTAGATGTTATGCTAATTGCGGGTAGATCCCCGCAACATCTAATCCAAGCAAAAAAATGTTATACTAATTAATTAATTTTATGATACAGTTAAAATGATATAATTTTACCAGAAGCAAATTTTTAACTAAGCAGACTACGCAGCTGCCTTTGACTGCAAATAGATCAATTAAAAAAATATTTTCCGGATTGTGAAATAAATAAGATAGTAAAAAACATAAATTCTATAGCTGATGGGAAAGGCGAGAAGTAAAAAATACAAAAGAAATATTAGAAAGCATCATTTCTTTGGATTCAATTAAAAAATAAGTTAAACATGCATGAAATGAGAGTTAGATCAAGATGCATAAATCTGCTAACAAAATTGTAGAGTGATGATTTTTGATGATTATAATAATTTTTTATTATAATTTTTGATTAATTTGATATTTACAATTTTTGATGATTATATTTCCTTTATATTTGAATACGATAATTAAAAACATTCTATTTGCATTTAAGTAAAGAATCTTTCAAATAATCTTCAAAACGCAAATAAATAAATAAAACATGTTGTCAAAATCGCGCCTCTCAAATAACTAATACGAATTTGAGCTAACAATTCCATTAAGAATTTATGGCATCGTTCATTTCTTTTCAGTTAAAAAACTTCACTCTTATTCGGCATCATAACAATTTAAGTAATGTGCGATTGGCGTTTTTTGAAATCTTTTTTATCACGCGAAAGTGCTATTTTTCAGGCTTTGCGATTTGAATGCGAATGATGGAAATAAAAAAAATAAAAAAACGATCAAAACACTCGCGTATCCCCTATATTCTTTTATAGAGTGTAAATGAACACTTTTTCGACTTGGCGAAATTAATGACTTCATCGCCTGCTTGTAAAAATAGAATGTGATAAAACGTACTTTAACCTTATGGGAACAGAAAAATGCATGCTTAGAGCCTTATTTTATTGCACACTAAATGCAAGATGTTAAAGAGGAAAAACTTCCTAGATTATCCGGGATAGAATCAGATTTGAATTAAATGATTCAGTTACGATCATCTTTCATTATATCAGGAAACTATATTATGTTACATACCAGACACCAGATACGAATGAGAACAAATTATCTGGAATAGTACCACATTTGCATTAAATGCATGAATTTTCCTGTTTACTATATTTAGTATGTAATATCATATTTTTGTTAAATATGATGTCATTTACTAAAAACGCGATATTAAAATGGGCAGAATTTCTAGATTATCTGAGATAATACCGAATTTGAATTTAATTTTATTATCATTATTATTATATTAGAAAATACATCACACTACACATTGAATAGGGGATATTAAAAAAAGCAGATTTCTGGGTTTATACGGGATCATACCAAATTTGAATTAAATATTTCGAATTATGCTATTTTCTATTATACCAGGAAATATACCATATTACTGAAAAATAAATCTTTTTAATAACTTCAATATGTGGCTTCTACAGAATTCATTTTAGCCTTTCGCATAAGCAGATTCTGATCAATGTAGAGCGACTCTAATAAGTGATGAAATTAATAAAATTCAGGGGGGGAATATTAAAAGTAAAAGCAAAATATATAATTTCTGCTTCCTTATTTTTTGCTGTTTTTATATACTTTTCTTTTAATTTGATTAGGTTAAAGATAAACTTTTTAGCCAAATTTTCATTCATTACTCAGTGTTTTAAAATTTTAAATTTTTTGTGCACTTGTGTATTCTCTATTACATTGCATTAAGATTTCTTAATTCTTAATTAACAGTTAATTTACTAATTTAACTAAATTGTTATTCATCAGAACAAAAATATAATAGATTCTAAAAATGCCATCTTTTACTGCACTTGCATTTTGAAAAAAAAAAAAAAAAATTAATTTTATTAATTGATTTTTTATTTTTGTTTATTAATTATTTTACTTTATTTTAAATATCTATCTGCGCAATGAACTCTCATTACTCTTTCTAAAGTAAAGAATTTTCTTTGATCCCTTGAATTTTCTTTTAAATGGTGTTAAAGTATCGTCTATAATTCGGATTTATTTCATTTCATTCGAAATTAAAACTTAAAAGCTGCTTTATTAATTTTTTTGTTTATTTATTTTTGTTATACATGCCCTATCTTGTGTAAGAACGATTTTTAAGGCTATTACTTTCTTGAAGATTTCACCAGTATTATTTATTTCTAAGCATTATATAGATCCCCCCCAAATCTTTATTTTAATGAAACCTTTATCACATAAAATATGACTGCTTATTTTGATGTTTTAATAAAAAATTGAAGCATTCAAAATTCTATATACTTTCTCTTAAATAAAAATAATTTTTTTAAATCATTAAATTATTTCAATTACGTTATGATTTAATGTTAATATTTTCATGATCTCATTTCTTAATATTATTATGATTTCTTTCACCAACATTATTTTCTGTGTATTTATTAATCATAAATCATTCTTTATAACTGTTTAACCACAAAATTAAATATTTACCACCATTTTTAATCTAAAAATTTTTCATTTTCTCTTGTTACGTTCATTTTTAGATCCAGTTTTCCTCGATACAAATTTCTGGGTAAATCGAAATTTTATTGTAGTCCAGTCAGCTTCGAATCACCCAAATTCCAATGCATGTATTTTTTAGACTACTTCCGTCACACTCATTCAAAAAGCTTTAAAAAATCGACGATTTAAACAGGTATTTTTAGCGAATATTTTAATTTAAAAATTAGAAAATTAAAATTAAATCATATCTCCGCAAATAAATCGCTTCATTTTCTACAAACGTAGGATAGTTAATATTTCAATAATAGTGTAATTACAGTTACTCAGTGAAATTTTCAGATAGTCAGCACATAAAGAACTTACTTTAATAAAAATTCGACACTGATAAATATCCAAAAACACATAGCTATAAGTTAAAAACGCTTAGAGAAAATTTGCGATTATTAATGAAATAAACTATCCTAAAATTAAACGTTTCATAAATTTTAATGAAAGCAATAAATTTTCTTTTAGCCTTTTGAATCATATTTAGAGAACCAGTATTTCCAATATTTTAATTATCGGCCATGATTCATTTTAGTGAGATTATCTTTACAATAAAAAAAATTGTGCCATTAAAATCATAAATGAGAGAATAGAATTATTCGGTTGACGCCACAATTACAAAGCGAAAATAATAGCTGGTATCGTATAGAATTTATCCAATACTGTCTCACGTTACTGTGCAATGTTATATAAGAAGACATGCAATTTGAATAATTTATTCAAAAATGAAATCGATGCCGTACATTTTATGCACATCACATAGCCATGAAAGGAATTTATAAAATCATATATTTGGATGCAGCACATCTTTTCTTAATACGAAGTATACAAAGAAAAAGTATTGTAATTTCCAAAAAATTAAAACTCGAGAATTTGACAAATTTTCAAATTCCTGACATCTCTCATTTAGTAAAACACAGTTCTGGAATTATGCCTATATGTATGTGGAAAGATATCTCAAGAAAATTTTGGGCTAAAAATTGAAATTTGCTATGTGGGTTTTACATCAAATTTATAGCTTTCTATCAATTTTTGAGCAGAATCCATGCGAAGGAAGTTTGACCGTCTGAGTGTCCGAATACAAGTGAACACACACACAAAAAAAAATGGAATTTCATACGCAGTAAATGCACAGAATTGCATCAAATTTGGTAGCGAATGCGTCAATAGGTTGACTGTCCATCAGTTTGTATTTTCAAATCCATGTAAACAAGATAGCTAAAAAAAAAACGCAAAGAATAAGTAAAGTTCGATATATGATCATTTTTGTAAAAATGCAGTTCATTGTCAAATTCCGATTTAAGTCTGTTGAAGAAAAAAGACCCCAAAATGCACACGCTGTTTCTTTCATTGTACTTCTTATGTACGAAAAGCTCGCGTGCCGCACTCTGAAAATAAAAAACTGAGCACTCGTTTCGTTTATGGCCTTATTTATGGTTCAGAGATAAAAGGAAAGAACATGTTTATTAGAAAGTATGTAAGTAAGTTTTGCGAAAAACACACCCACTGGTTTTCAACAGGCATTTTTTTTTTACCAATTAATATTAAAAATACACCTAATTGATAATTAATAATAATATATATTAATTATCTGCTACACAGAAAATTGCACCATTCTAATTTGATTTTGAAATCCACACAGTATTTAACGCGTATAAAAATACACACGATAAAGAAATGTCTTGTAAAAATGTAAAAAACATGAATAGAGATATTAAATGAAAATTATCATTTGTTTTCTCGTATAATTGCAATGGTTGTTTTGCTGATTTCATCATATGTAAATCAAATGCTTCCAATTACATTACTATCAAGAATTATTCTTTCCATTTTTGCAAAGATTTGTTCAACTACTTAAAAAATTAATCTTACCATAATGTAAATGAACTGAAAAGTAGCGTTCTGCTGGCCTTCACACTCAATGACATTTAGCGTGGTGGTGGATCAATTTTCAAATGCATGCTTTGCTTTTCTTTTTCGGGGAGCACTATGCATTGCATATTTTCAAAACAATAAAAAAAATGCTTCCTTCATTATCACTTTTTTTGTTTTATTTGTTTCTAAATCAATATATACCATTTCTATGAGTTTAATGACAGCTATCTTCGCTCGTATAGATTTATCTTCATAAAGGCTAATTAAATATATGTTTATAAAGTTACAAACTTTTAGAGAAGATTAAAGATGACTAAAAAAATCTTTACATTTTTTTATAAAAGAATATGAATATTTTTAAGTCTGAATGAGAAACAATTGACAATTCAAGATAAAGGCGTTAAATGACTTTTTTTACACAAATTTGCAATAGTAAAATGTACAAGTCCACATACAATTAATTGATACCTCTTTAAAGAAGTTTTTTTATATATTAGTGTCATTCAGACATAAGACTATATTAATATTTTTATGATTTAAATATTTTCAGGAAAAGGTTATTATTATGTATTAAATTTTACTTTATTTAATTTTTCTACATATAATGCCACGTGCATTCACATTTTATGGTATTTTAATTAAAAGAAAGGTAGAAAACATCATGTGGATATTTTACTCAAGAACTAATTTTATATTGCTAATATAAAAATTGAAAAAATTATGTTGACAATGTAAAAATATGGTGACTTTAATTTAAATTTTAAAGTTTTTATTAAAATAATCTTATTTTTACAGAAATTTAAAAAAAGGCAGCCTTTTTAAAAAAATTTATGCTGAATCCAATTTCGA
>JAPMOR010099046.1:0-10608 GCA_026543865.1 Argiope aurantia
CTATTTGAAGTTATTTCCGTAATTTTTCTTTTAAACAGATTCTTCAATAAAATATTTTTTTAAATATTATAAACAAAGACCCGTCATCATTTTCATGGTTGTAATTCATGAAATAAATGCATTGCTGTATGAATCAAATCCTAAAATTATTTAAATCAAATTAATTTCCGAAGCTTTATCTTAATTTTGCCCATAGTAAAA
Source organism: Argiope aurantia (assembly GCA_026543865.1). NCBI lineage: Eukaryota > Metazoa > Arthropoda > Arachnida > Araneae > Araneidae > Argiope > Argiope aurantia. Next base: position 202 of record JAPMOR010099046.1, read on the forward strand.
TATTCTTATTTCTTGATGTCATTCCACGGATGAAGCTGTGTAAAAAGTATTGCGCAATCAATTATACGTATCGAGTGAAAGTGATACTTCCGTTGCCCTTCTCAAAGGTCAACAAATCTATTCAATCGGCACGTGGCCAAAGTCCCATGACTTCCGGCCAAAGTCCCATGTTATATAAGACTAGTGATCATCTTCCTTCTTCCCTTTTTTTTTCTTACTTCTGCTTTTGTGCCGCACTGTGCCTTCTTGTAGATAATCATGGCTGCCACCCGGAAGAGAAAAAAAAAACGAAATTAAAAATACAAAGTCTCTTCTTATACATGATGTTAGCCTTGTCTTAGTTCATTTCTCTGTTTAGGGTATATGTGATAGAAATTCATCGTAATAGAAATTATTATTGATTCAATTTCAAAAAAAGAATATCTAGTTATTCTATTGCAAATATTTCTAAAACGCATTCAATTATTCTAAGGGTAACTGACATTTTAAAATAAAATGTTTTGAAATTTTTATTATGAAATATTTTAAAAATGTTTGTTCCATAAAATTTGCAGAAAGATTAAAGAAAAAAAATCACCTATATTTTTTAAACAATTAAAAGAATAGAAGATTATTAGAAATAATATTAAGATTTCCATTTTTAGTGGATGCGTTCTACACAGAGCAATTTCAGAAGCAATTGAGCACAAAAGAGCTTAAAAATATATTGATATGGAGAGCTATCGGTAGGTTTGAAGCTGGCTTGTAAAAATTAGACGCGGATTGATGCAAAACAGCCACACGAATAAGGAATTCCAGTGATGGAATCAATTCTAAATAGTTCGAGTCTTCTAGATTACCGGCAAGTGGCTTAAAAATCGCGCACTCAATAAAATATGTATGATGATTGACGAAACGTAACAGCACGACAGCAATTACATGCACGAAATTATGAAGACCTGTCTATCATCCTGATCTCAAAAACCTGCTGTTCTTGGGAACCCTGTGTTGCAACTGTAGCAATAATTTGTAAACAAACTATCTATAGATATTTTGCTCAAAAGGATTTTCACTCCTTGTGGTTCAAAGTCTTCCTCTACAAAGTCTACTCTTCCCTACAACATCTCAAAGTCTGGCTTTTATGTGGAACGTTACCATTAATTTCAACAAGATAATGACGAATTCCTCGTCAATGACGGTTCGAGACTCCATACTTCATCTGATGGTGTGTCTTGCTGTCCTCATAGGAAGAGGTCACAGTACTCTTCCATCATAAAGTAAATCGACTTCTCTGGTGAAAATCCTTCAGTAAGGAAGAAATCCAGTGAAATCCTTCAGTAACAGTACAAGAGGAATACATGAGTAGGGGAAAAGCCTTTGATTGATTGTGTTTGAAAATCAGCAAGTCTTAGATATAGTTTCTGTGACCTTCTGTTCATAGCGGTAAAGAAATCAGATTCTTGAATATTAAGGAAGGAATTTATGTGGAGTTCCTACTGATATTTTTATAGACAACAATGCGAGTTCCCACATAAAATATTCTTTGGATAATATTCTAGAATAGAGAATTATTATCTGAAGAATCAGATAATTGTATCTCAATCGCATACAGTGATAAGATGCATAGCATTGCATAATTTTCTTCGAAATTCTAATGCTATTCGAAATAATGCACCTGCCAGTAATTTTACTAATTTTAAATAATTTATGAATTATTAAAGGGAATTCCTAAGGCTGAAAAAATACAGAACGAATAATTAAGAGATTTAATGAAATTTAAATTTCAATATTTGTTTTTATATTCAATTCTATTTTAGCTTCAAATTTTTCAGGTACATCCAAATGAATGCAACCAATTAATAATATTCATTTTTATCTTTCAATCTTCTGATATATTTCACTTTAGATAAAATTACAAAAAAATCAGCATTTAAAAATAAATAATATAAAAATAAATATTGCATTATTTTCTATAGGCACTTCTGGATTATTTCGCTTTATACAAAAACCGAATTTGCTGCGAGACATACTGATAACTATGTGGCGTTGGATGTAATTTATTACCCAGCATCATAATATTGTCATGATAAGAATATTAACTTTCCTTCCCTTCTTCTTTATAGCAACCTGTCAAACAATGTTACATTAACTCTTTTCTTAGTTGTTGTTACTTTCATCAAGTGGTTTTGTTTTTCTGACATGTAAGTATCATGATATTGGCCAAAAACTATTCAGTAACTTTCTGTAAACAAATTATGCTTGATCTTTTATTTTTTTTTCATGCCTATGACGTTAGATTACTTAGATCACCTGGCTTATGTTCTTTTGACTGATATCACGTTTTACATTTGAAGGATGAAGTATGCATGTTGTAAACATATTGTGCAATATGGTGAAAACAATATAAATTTCATAAACGTTGCCCAAAGCATTGAAAATAATATCGCGAATAATAATTTTAATAATATTATCCATTTAGGGTTCGATTTTCAAAAACTAAACAATATTATAAATATTAGAGACCTTCTCGTGGTATTCGTTTTTCTCGTATCTCGTTCATATTATCAACATTAGAATAAAAATTTATTTTAATAAAAAGCTCAAACTATTCTAAATTAAAATTAAAATTAAAATTTTACAGTAAACATATGGAATTATAAAACCCTCACAATTCATTTAATTAAATGCTGAACTTAAATGCAAAATATTAAATGGATAGAAAAACTGCATTTAACTATAGAAATATTACATGAGTTTTAAATCCAATTATGTTATTTTTATAATATAATGATACTTTATACAGTCGGGTCATTAAAAGAAGCGTAGTTAAAAAAATCAAGTTAGAGTACATATATAGATTATTGCATAGATTTATAAAATATTGTATATTTTTAATGCTATAAAATATTACATTGAAATTGTTCGAAATAAAATATATATGTTTGGTCTTTTCTTTTCGATGTGTATTTGATATAATCATTGTGACAGTGTTGATTTTCAATATGCTCACATTTGTTAATTTGTTCTTGTAAAGTTATATAGAAATGCATTGATATTTCTCCCTATAGAAAATAAGAAATAAATATAGGTCATCCGAAAGATTCTTTTTACAATGTAGAAAAAAAATATTTCATGGTGAAAATTAAAAGTTTAAACATTAGGATCTGAATCCCTGCCATCAAAAGTAATATTAGTATTTGTTATTACAAACAGAAATATATTAGACTTATTTAAGACAAGAATAACTTGATTTGAAAATTCGGTTTTCCGCCATCGAAACACAATTTTTCAAATTTATATGTTTACAGCATTGAAAATGAAATACTTCATCGTGTAATTAAAGAAAATATATTACTTTAAGTAAGAATATATTGCATATCCATATCTAATATTATTGTTTAGTGAAACTATTTTTTCTGATTCAAAACCAAAAAACAGCATCCACATAAAACATGAAAATACAAGATACAGTGAGAAATTAAATATATTCCATACGATTACAAACTATTTACAAATATATTTCCATACGATTACAAACTTTAGAAATACTCCATATTTAAAATTATGCTTTACATCAAGAACAAGCAATTAGTTCATTCATTCAGGCCACCTAAAAAAAATTATTCATTAGCTATTCATTCATATCACCGTCTAGATTATGTAAATACAATATGAGTGCATATATTGATAAATGCAAATTTAATAATGAGCTAATCTTCGATTTACAACCAGTTATACAAAACGTTTAACCTCAAATTTCACAATGAAAGATAATTTTAGATTGTATTGTTAATTACATTGTATACAAAAGAATACATATACGTTTTACACAAAATACAATGATCATGCATACTAACTGAGTCTTGGCATTTTAAGAATCATTTTATAAATGAATAAAAACCGTGCCTAAAAATAGGAATTCAGCCCATAACATGTCAACTGGAATAGAACACGGTCTCAATTCAAGGTAAAACTACACTTTTTCCTTTTTAATATTTTTTTTTCCTTTAAAGTTTACGATAAATATGATAATAGATGTATGATTTTTTTTATTTAAAAGTACTCCTCATGTGATATGACACATGTAAAACACAATTTTGCTTTAACATAGCACAAATATTATAGTAAATTGTAATAAAGCATATTAAGGTTAATAAGGTTAGTATATACATTCTATAATATCACTAGACATTTCTGACGCAGCTCCTGATCCCAGATCAAGATTTATCTCTAATACAGTTAGTATATTATGGTAAACTCACGAACGTCACAGCAGTTTCGTGCCAGGTTTCATTCAAACATGCTTCGAGAATTATGGCAAATTCTCCTATCGCATGGGTTTCACAGACAAGTTTTCTCTATAACTCTGTTAAAGAGAACAGGGTAAGAGAAATCCCTTTGTGGTATGTAACGAAATATTTTAAAATTCAAAAGCAGATTTTACCCAATGCTAATAAAATAATATCTACTAATAGAGAAAAATGATATATAATGATAGGGAATGATTCTTTAATAGAATTGAAATAAACTTAAGATTTTGTAGTTATAGTTTTAAGCATCAAAGATATCGCACAGGAATAAATATTTTACATTTCATTTTATCTATTTATATGAATTTCTTGTTAAATCAAATTTCAGAACTCTATCCATTCCAAAAATAAGTAAAGAAATTTTTATGAAAATGTAATATGAAGGCAAATTATTAATTTCCTTTCTCATAAATTTCCAAGTAAGTTTCACATATAAATGCGGATAATTTGAAGATTAATATTAATTTACAGACTTAAAATTTTTTAGCTACATTTTTGTAAGCGAAGATTCAAAATATTTCAAATTTTCAAACAGAATGGAAATGCGTGTATTTGATATGATGTTAGATCATATAAAAATACACTCATTTTTTCAGTTATTCTTTTTTAAACAAGTTTTCTGAAAATTTTTTACTGTCACTCTTTTCTTTTGTTCAGGCATTGAAATATTAGATTAAAGTTGTGAATTAATTGAAATGGGAAACAAATAAAGAAGAGCATAATAATGTAGTTACTTTGTTTAGTCTTGCATGTAATTTCATTTTATTTAATAATTTCATTGAAAATAAGAAAGGAAAAGACAATTAGTTTTAATTTGAATACAAAGTCTATAAATTAAAAAAGATACTGTTAAATGAATAGTATGATTGTTATGATGTCGTTACTGATTTGATATTTAATTTTCCTAGAAGGGTATCGGATTTTATTAAGTGGAAAGCATTTTCACCTTTAAAATAAAAACACGATACATTTTGAAAAGAGTTAAGTACAATGATTCCTAAAAGGATTTCGAAATGTTTTAGCTTGAATTTTGCAATCACGCTATTGCACTTAATAATTTTATAACGGGATTTGGCATTTATCTTAAGATTAATATATCTTAAAACTTCAGTCAAAGCTAATAATCTCCTATGCATACACTGTTTCTCAGCAGAATTATTATGGATTTATGGGAAACGTAAATTATTCATAACTTATTTTAACAAAATGTTATCTTAGAAACCTGTATTGCATAAATAATTACACGCCAGAGTATAATTATTTTTTTCGCTTGAAAAATAAAACTTCATGCACTTTTTAAATATTTTTATAGATCATCACGTAATAAGATTTCAAGTTTTGCTTAAATTTCATTTTTATTATAATGATTCCTCCGCAATAAGTAACTCTTTCTATATTCAGATGTGATGGTTATAGTTTGAGAGCGCATTTTATTAAAAACTTGAATTTAATAAAAAATAATGATAAAAAAAATTTATCAGATGGGACATAACGAAAATGTTTATATTCCATAATAATCTTTACTTGAAAATAGTAAACTTTGTATACTCCTTAAAATGTAATGTTCATCGTACTCATTTTCTTAATGTTTTAGGAATTCTTACTTTTAAGAAATTATGATGCATAATATATAACTCTTTTTGAGTAGGATAATATATGAAATGTGATAATATTTGAATAATATATGAAGCATCTAAAGGAAATAAATTGAACTGAAACCTTAAATAACACATAATATTATTTTTAAGAAGAATAGCATAGAATCAATTGTGAGATCGATTATTCATTGCTTATTCAGATATGCCGAATATGAAGCTGCTTTTCTTTAAATTCATAGACGTAGATTTAAAAAAGTTTGCAAATCCTTCTGGAAAAAACTAAGGTAGTTATGACTCTAACCGTATTTATAGCAAAAATTTTCGCAACTGCTGAGTGTATTAGGAATTTGACAACACATACATGGTTTTTCGACAAAATATTTGTCAACATGTTATTTTTTATTGAATTAATAACACCCTTGGTGACAAGCTGGTTCTCTTGAAATAGTCTTTGTGTTATTTCCAAATAACTATTTATGCATAATTTAATGCAAATGTTTCTCGCAAGTAAACAATTTTAAGCATCAAATTGTGACAGATATCAAATCCGGGTTATTTTAATACCCTCGTATCTAATGTATTCCTAATATAGACAAGTCTCATGTCATCAAAGTGCTATTACAAACGTTACTTTAAAGATATTTTAATTTCTTATTTCTTATGTAAACTATAAAGATGATAAAAATAATTATTCTTTAGTTTACAACAGTGGAAGAAAATTAAGATTTTGAAGAAATTTTCAAGCTTGAACTTCAGTCTAACAATGATATGTACTGTTAAAAATTAATTAAAAATATCATTAAAGATTGTTGCAATTCAGGAAGAACTTGCACAACAATTAACTAGTTTTCTTTCTCACAATTTATCATTCAATTGCATTTAAAAAGGGAAAATTGGAAGGAAAACTCTCCTCAAGTGCTATCTCAAAAATTATCCAAGAACATTATCTACAATTTCGTCTCAATAAATAATAAAAAAAAGTGAACAAAACGGCGAAACATTTTCAAAGTCATTTCAAATGAAAATTTAGTCATTTATAGTATTTGACAGACAGACCACCCAAACTAACATCTGCATGAATTTACAATATTTATCCCTACTATAGAATAAAATGGAACAACTTTTTTTAGTCAGACCTATACTATATTAAACTGATCATTAAACATTCAAATAAGACAGTGAACTACCCCAGTTCACAATCCCGCCACTACGTCGGAAGCGAAACGATAAAGCGATGCGATGCAAAGCAGAGGCGAAAAGCCTTTTACAAAGGAGCAGAAGATGCTGTTCCTTGTGCAGACTCCTTTTCAAATAGTGTCATTAACGAGAATTTCGATTTATCCCAACAGTCATGGCCGAAATCCAAGTTTGAAGGTCAAATGGATAGATTACGACTGACCTTGGGAAGAGTGCTCGTTTCTAGAAGTCGATTCATTCCTTTAATGTCCCTTGGTTCTGGGGGATTCTTTCGTCTCATTTTATATCATTCGGAAGGAATGATTTCACAAAAGATTGAACTGAGTGACAAAACGATTTCTGTCAATATTTTATTTAATTTAAATTTTTGGGCTTATAAATTGCATTTAATTTATTCGAGCTATGGCGATATTAAATTCTTAGTACAGAAAAGGGAATATTTATTTCAAAAATATTACAAAAAATATTATTGTGGGCTTTATATATGCTTATGTATATAAAAATTTTCAGGGATATTTTAGTGTCGTAAATATATTTTGCTTATATTTTTGGTCACGTAAATATATCTGTTGAAACATTTAATTAATTATCATAATTCAAATCTGCTAAAAAATATTAAGTGATTTTATGAATTAAAAAATGTATTTTCAAAACCTCAATATGTGTATTAACGATTTGACCTTTGTAACTATATAACATGAATTTATACGCTATAGTTTATTGAACATTATAATGCCGTGTAAAAGTAGAAATTTATATTTATATAAATTTCTTTTCTTTGAGGTTTCTACTTAGAAAGTTCGAGCTAAAAAATAAACTGAAAGGGATTTTCAATTGAAATATTTTGCTTTCTTTAAACAATTAAATATTTGAAAAATCTTGAATAAAAGTTATTAATAAAGAAACCAAACTTTCTTCCTTTTTTTTTTCTCGCTATTAAGCAAAGAGAAAATTTAAACTGTGTTATCGCTGTTAGGTGATGTTAGTGCTAAGTGCTTATTTAGGGGACTTAGTTGATAATTATGTAATTAAACAGTAAACAATTATTTTTACAAGGCACTCTAGACTATTAGTTGGATTATCGCTTGATAATAAGAAATTAGGAGTAACTTCAGTTTAAGCATTAGACAATTTTATTGTAAACTCTTTCAGGATTTTTTTATGAAGTTTTATTTTTGAATATTAAAGCTCTAGTTTTCTGTTATGTTCTAGACTTGCAATTATTTCTTTTCAATAAAGTCGTGTTTTTAAAATCATAAGTATTAATATTCATATTTAATTCTACAATCTCATGCATTACCCCTTTCGAGCCTTTTAAATTGTCGTCAATAGCATCAAGAAAATATATCAAACAGGAGAAAAAAGATATATAAAAAAATGAATATCGAATCTGAAGGCATGAGTTGTCCAAATATTATATGGCCAGTTTTATTTAATTTTTAATTGATGTAAATAATTCTTAGTTTTATTTTTATTATTTGGTTTCATTTTTAAAATGAATTAATCAAAATAAAGATTACATAAGTGTAAAAGGAAACCATTGGAATTAAATGTTTTGTTAACAAGATGTGTTAAATTTTGTTTCTTACTTTAATGCACTGTTACTACTATTCTTAGTCTTTGACACTTTCGCTGATACATTTTACGTTCCTAGAATGTATTTAATTTAATTAATATTTTATATATTAGTATATAGAATGTCTTATAATAATGCATACTATCCACATAGGAAATTTGACATTTATAAAACACTGAAAGAACTAAATTCATTGAAAAATAAAAATAGAAGCATAAATTTATATCTTATTCCCATGTAGTTTATGCAATTAAACTGTATTGATTTATTCAATAATGATTCTTCATAGACGATTCTTCAAGAACAACATTGAAATTAAACTCTAAAACTATACCCTATATGTATAAATTAAACAACAGTGGAATACTCTTTAAATTATTAAATATTTCATAAAATTGTAGAAACGGAATTTATGATTGACGGAATTTATGATTACGAATTTATGATTGACACCCGATACATAAATTCCTAGACTTAATAGTACAGCTGGTTCTGAGTACATCAATTTTACTTAAGCAGTAACAAATTTCAACAAGTGCGATATGAGCTCTATAATTTATAATGAATAGAATTGTGAGACATCAGTGAATCACATGTCTACTAAAATATTAAGAAAGTTGTTCCTAACTTTCGCAAAAGAATATCAGTTTAAACCGATATACAGCTAATGTATTTTTAATTCAAAAAATTGGAACATTTCTACTAAGTTCAATTTAAAAAAATTATCAGTTGTTTGTAAGCAATATTGAAGCATTCATACATATATCCACATATTGAGTTCCATGGAACTACCTCTCTTCTTGCTTCTTAGACTATAATAGAGAAATGTTTATGCAAAATTCTCTTAAAAAACATATTTTTAGAATCGCAAATCAAGAAATTTGTTTTGGTAAAAGAATGTGTTTATATTAAATATCTATTATTCTTTTGTAGGGGAAATTTGAATATATACATTTTGATAATATAGAATTCCAGAAATCCTAATTCATTTATTTAAATTTTTCCAAATATCAAGAATACAACTATGAATATAAAAATCTATGAAGGAAATAAAAAAAAAATAATTCCTAATATCCAAACAGATAAAGAAATATTTATAACTGCATTTCTTTAGTTCGGATCTATATTATTTCATTCAGGTAGAAAAATTCTAGAAAAAGTAGCGGAAACGTTCTTTAGAACCTTTATTTACTTAGATTGAATTGAAGAAATTCAATTATGCTATTTAGCATTGAAATTTGGAAATTAAATTTATTCTTAGAAAAGATCTTATATAAATTATGCATTGATATAACTTATTGAATTAAGATTGCAATGCTGATTTCTTAGTTTATTTGTTCGGTCGTTTTCCTCTTTTGTGTCATCGATAAAATTGAAATTCGTTTTTCTATTGTTCAAATTATTTTACATAACTCCGTTTGAAGAAAATTAATTTATTCAAAATTTGAATAAATGAATAAGGATAAATAAAACGATTTTCCCTTAACTGATAAGAATAAACCTAATTTTTTGTAATTTTAAACATCTGTTATCTATCATTCTTAGTGAATAGTCGCATTTGGTATTTGAATTTTGCTTGGTGCTGCTAAAATATTGCTTATGTTTAATTTTAATTAAAATTCTTATGCTTAGCTTGCTATTGATGGCTGGAATATTAAAGGAATTGTAAATGTTAAATGACGAATTAAATTCAGTCTTGACTATTTAATTAATCTTGCATTTAATTTGTTCATGATATGCACCACCG
>JAPMOR010099059.1:7331-29215 GCA_026543865.1 Argiope aurantia
ATATATATATATATATATATATATATATATATATATTTGAAATAATATGCCACGAATCATTATATATTATTTTACATATTTTTTCATATGCAAATAAAGATATATTGTAAATAGCTTGCTATTTCTGATACTGGAACAGATGACAAATTTGCAAAGCAAGTAAATAATTAAAATGATAAAAATAAAAAGTAAGAGCTCATTTAAAAACAGATATAAGTAATTTAGAATAAATGGCCAGCCAAGAATCAAATAAATAAAACGACTTTTAAAACATTTTTGAGGTCTTATTGTTATTGCTATAATTTTGTGATTACTTCCCATACAAAATTTTATTTAATTTTTGAGTGTTTATGATACATTTTTATACATAGAGTTGAAATAGTGATAGAGGGACTGCAACCCTATTTTGGTGTAGGACAAGATAAAATCGTGACTTCGGGAGATTCCTTGTGATGTTATTAACTGTTACCCAAAGGATTTAGTTTTGACTCAAACAAACGAAAATCAACTTAGAGCTAATTATTTAGATATAAATATTGAAATTAATAATGGAAAAACTTTAATAGGTATTTTTGATAAAAGGAATGATTTTAACTTTAAAATTATAAAACTTAGTAACTACCATTCTAATTTACACTCTAAAATTTTCAAAAATTTGATTTTTTCACAATTTAACAGGATTAAAAAATATGCAATAATAAAAGTTCGTATATTTTAGCAACAAACAATCTCATTGAGAACTTAACTATTAATGAATTCCCCCAAAACTTTTGCAATGTGGAGGTTTTGATAAGAGAAGGACTGTCTGATTTCTGACTTCCTCCGGTTGGTTGGCTTTGAGTTAAGACACAACAGAGGGCTCTTCAACTTTGATGACGTTACATTATGACAAAACTTTGTAAGCATATATAGCTGAAAACGTGGAAAATTTGATTTTGGTCCAATTTAACGAAGTGCATTTGCTCTAACAAGTGTACACCAGACATTGTCTTTTGGATTTATACTTTTAATTAGTAAGTACTTAGCTTTCTGGTTTAAATGATTGCGGTTCTTTTTTCTTGGTGTTTTGTGGCGTGATTTGCTGTGTGTTTTTTTCTGGATTGTTTTTTAAAAATGTTTTATTCTTGTGATACTAATTTTTGTCTCCAAAACCTCAATTTTCTGGGATTTTCGGGTCACGAAGGGTCAGTTGGTTGGACGAGAGTCAGACCCTTCACAGAAAAAATCCCTGGTTTGAATCCTTGCTTGAGGGTGACCCTTGAAAAAGTCTTCGGGCCGGATTCATTTTATCTTTCCTTTTGAATTTTGATTGTAAATTTATTTTAATTCTATTCTATTTTGGTTAAGCTCTTTTGTGTTTTAGTTGTAGCAGCATTAGCGCTCTCTAAATACAATGTATATTTTATTATATAGATTCAGGAAATTTTATATAGTTAATTTTCATATTGTTTATTTCTGAATTGATAGTTACTATTTACAATAAACGTATTCTATTTATATCCATTTTAAGTCAGTTTAAAATTTCGTAACTTGGATCACTCAGTGATTTTGATGTTATAACTATAATAATATTTCATAGTTTGGTTTTTTTATTGTATTTATTATAGTGAACTTGTTATTAAGCTTCATTTAAACAGATATAACTGCATTATATTTTGCTGCTCGCTTTATTTTGATGCAAATAAATTTCCTTATTATTTTCAATATGTTGTTCATTTTTTACAATAAATATTCGAATTGTATTATACCGTGAATGATATTAAATCATCATTATGAATGAAATAGTGAAACTAAAACGTATGTTTTATTGAAAAAGTTATATAGTAATATTCCATAAATGTGCTAGTACTAATTGCATTTTTTTATAAATTTTAATTAAGATCTAAAAAGAAACTAGTGAATATTCTAAAGATAAGAAATTATCAAAGAAAGAAATGCTATCTTTACAGATAAAAATTTTGTCTGAATGTCAACATTTATTAATAACTTGCAGTGTGTATATACCCTAAAATCACCGTTTTCTGAAAATTTCGAATTTATTTATTATTTTGTATTAAAGTCAACACATTTAAGAATCCAAAAATGATTTATTTTTGTTTCTGCGGTAGTTAGAAACAAAGTTACAGGCAAAATGATAAACCAGAAGTGGAATATTTAAAACTGATACTAACAAGGGGAAAGCATGAGGTATAAAATTGAGTTGGGGGCGAGATTTTGTATAATGGTAGTATACATTTAGAATGTTCATTCATGGAAATATTAAGGCTCAATAGCCAACCAATTTCGAGGAAATAGCCCTGATACTTTCAAGATAGCTTATATACTAATAATGTGTTACTGTGAATGAGCGCTCGATTAGTATAGTGGTTAGGACTCTGGAGTAGCATTAACGAGACCCGGGTTCGATCTTGTGCTAGTATTTTTTTTTCTTCATAAATTATTTCAAAATAATTTAACAGTTTTAATTAATAACTTTTTCATTTTTTAAGCAATTAAATATTTATTCTCCTAATTTTTGAATTATAATTTAATTTTTAGAAAGAAAAATAATTATAAATGCGAATGCATTTTTTTTAAATATTCAGAAAAAAAACTTGGGTTACTTTTATAATCTGTTTTTATAAAAGTTTTTTTATCTGTTTGAGATAATGATGGAAGCATTTGAACATGTAATGTAAAATTAAAAGATATTTTTAGATAAATAAAAAGGGAACAAATTTTTACTTAAAGAAGAAAAATAATCACTTTTAATTAATGCAAAAGAAGTAAAAAACTAAACATGATTTAAATTAACAAACTCAGCTATTGATATTATGAAAAAGAAAAATTATTTTCGAAACCAGTTTCCTTAGTTTTTGCTTAAAAAAAAAAAAAACAAAAAAAAAAAAAAAAAAAAAAAAAAACGTTTCAGGAAATGAAAATCGACTGGACCCAATGCCGGGAAGCAAAAAATTGCATGACAGATTTTGAGTATGTCCAGATTTGCGATATGTCGGCAAAAAAAAGGCATTCTTATTCTCAGATTCTCCCTAAGTCACGTGACTCATGTTGGGCACATTTGTTTCGATAAGGAACATACGACTAGATCATTCCATTTATATATCAATCTCTATGATTTTATCATACATTCATATACAATTTAGAAAATATTGTGATTATTTTTCCAAATATAGAACAAAAAAGGAAATGAAATATGGTACATCTGGATATAGAGCTAATTGATTTATTAAGGAAATGGAAATCGGAATACCTCTATTTCACTTCCTTCAGTTTTAATCCTTATAACGACGAAACCAAAACAAGAAATACAAGAATTTTCAAATCAGTGTTCTTTACGAAAATTAGGGCCTATACCTGATAAAGTTTGTTTACACCTTTCACGAATAAAATAATTTTTAGGTTTTTTTTTCATTCCAAAATAAATAGGAAATTAATGAGGTTTACAATTCCAAGACGGCTCTGGAAATAAACTGGTTAAAATTTCTCATTTGAGATAAATTTCTTTTTTCTGCAATTTAAATGAAAATTTATTTATTTTTAGAAGAAAAAAAATAACAGTTTATTTTTAAGGCGATGAAAGAATGAATTACAGAAATGAAGAAAGAATTTACTAGCATTTTTTAAAGTGAAACTTAAGAGGCCGATGGACTGATTCTATTAAGAATTTTGCGAATTATTAACTCAAGGCTATGAAAGTTTTATGAATATGTATTAAAATATAAATACGTCAAATTTCTTTACATTTTTTAACGAAATAAATTATTAAAAAAAATTAAAATTTATATATTTTAAAAAATTTTTTAAATATTCCAGATGATTTACTTTTTTATTTTTTCTATTACTTTTTTTTATTATTACCCACTATTAAATTATTTGTAACAAAACTGTGTACGATTTTCTGATTTAGATTAAGCGCTAATTTCTTAGAAATATTTTTATGCACACTTACTGAATTTTCTTTTTATGAACTATTCTGAACTGAAATTGATTTTTAACTATCTAAAAAGTCTTGAAATATAAAATGCATACCCTGTTTTCTTTTAATGTTTAACTGAAATCTTTTTTATCAATTCTATTGAATTTCCTTAACAATTATTATATCTGGAACATTTTAAATATATTTAAATTAATTACAATATCATTTTGAGAAAAGTTATTAAAATGTAATTTTTTCTCTAGGCTCTTCAAATATTTATTTTACTGAATAATACATTTTATAACACTATTTTTATTGAATATAAAATATGTATTTTGTGGTTCAAGCGATAAAGAATAGAATTTCATGTTTTTGTCCATTTTTCTTTATATCAAAGTTCACAGTCTGCTTAATGAGAAAATAATAAAAAAATATTCGTTATCTTATATATAAAAATGAAATTTTGTCTGTTCGTATTTTATGCGCTGTCGTACCATTCATACGATTGCGATAAAACCTTGCAACTGATTGCTTGCATTTGCACGAAAGTTATAGGCATAATACAATTATTATATCTAATATTGAAGTCAGAAAATCCATGTTTTTCACATGGACAATTGCACATTGGAAGCTCACAAGTCGGACAGCCAAGAAGTTTATTTAATTTTGCTGAAGACGGAAAACAAAAAAATTTTGTCTACCCTAAAGCACTTGAACAATAAAGTAAAAAAAAAGTAAAAATAATATTTATATTTCTCATTTATATATCATTCAATTTCAATGTATTCATTTTCGTCAAGAAAATAAATATTCTTTGTATCGTTCTTAATTAAACAATATGGCTATTTCAAATTTCAGACGGTATTTTCAAAATTCTTTCTTCTGCGGCAGCAACGCGCCGGATACCAGCTAGGTATTATTAAAAAAAAAATAATTTCAACATTACAACTACATTTAATTACAAAATTATCTTGATTAATGCATCATTGAAATATTTTGTTTCTTCTATTGATTTTTTTCAATAATTCATATGGTTTTACATATTTGCACAAAAATCGTGATGAGCATGTTTCATACCTACGCATTTCTTTCCCACTTTTTGAAATCCAGTCTTGCACAGACAGTGGTCCAGACTGGTGCTTCCAGGTAGAGATACTTGGTTAACATCCGGGCACGGAATGCAAGATGATATATCGCCTGGACTACTTGTTGGACGGAAAGTGCCGGCCGGACATGCTAGGACGAAAGAAAGAATACTATAATTTAATAACAGTATAAGACAACAGATTAAAAAAATTAAAAATATGTCAATTAGAACTGCTTATTCATTATAAGTGGTTTAATAATTTGTAAAAATAACAGCAAAGTAAAAATGAAGATTTTTTTTATATATATATAGCGAAGGATAAAAAATATTTTAAAAATGTATAAGAGTATAATTACTTTGAAATATAAGTGTGATATGACTTTGAAAACAATGCCGTAGTATGATGAATGATATCATTGGAAATAAGGAATTTCATTTTCTTTTTTATGTTTTAATTGATGATTAATGATGTTGCTAGTTTAAAAATGATGCTAAGATTTTATTTTAATTTTAAATACAGTGAAATCTTGTTTAACGAGATGAATTCGTCTCTGAATCTTACTCATAATGGGAAACCATCGTAAGGCGAAACAATGTTTCTTATCGGAATTTATTTTAATTAAGACAATGCGTTCCATACCGAAAAGAAATAATAAATCAAATTTATAATAATATAATTTATTATTTATAATGCATATTTTTTACAAGAAAATTATCTACAGACATTTATGTTTGATTGCCCTTCAAGTCAAATTTAAAGCTCAGCCAAATTTGATTCGAAGTAAAATTTGGCAAAAATGAGACTTAGCGTCACCGTTAAATAAGTTTGTAACATGCATAATTACTGCTTTATTAGATTGATGCTTCTCAACATACGATGTAATAATTACTCATATTTTAAGCATTTAACGTATTTCACTGAAAAGTTTTTGCTACGCTGCATCTATATTTCTTCTTCTGAACAAATCTGTTTTTGGTTCTGGCTATTTTCTTCCAACAGCTCATCGATGTCGCTGCTGTCGACCTCTAGCTATAAATTCTTGGTCAGAGGCAAAATTTCATGGATTAAGATTCCACAGGCACTTGCTCAAACCCTTCGGAGTCGCATTCGACAACGCTATCTGGCCGAAATTTCTCCCTTGTAGATATAAGGATTCTTTTCAAACAAGCCCCCGACATAGATTGATACAGGTCAATCCAGCATGTGACGTCACGATCGCTCGTTATGTGAGGTGCTCGTTAAGCTAGGTTTGAATGTATACCAGTTCTTTATAAATTTGTCGTTTCTATTAAAGGAATCAAGTTAATCCATGTGGAACTTTTGCTTTTTTATTTACCTATCATTTTAACAAAATCCGGATTACATTTCTAGGGGCTGTAATAGGCATTGTAAGTCTCGGGTCGTACTCCAGTACTAATTTTTGAAACCATATATTTTTATTTTTTATTTTAATGTAATCTCTGTAATGGTAGCCGTTTCAAACAGCAAAACTGAACACAGTGAAAAGACAGAACATTTCACTTTGAAGAGTGTTGGTTCCATTATTTTATGCATAAAAAATAGAAAATTAAATTTAAAAGTAAGTTTCTTCAAAATGGAAGAAAAAATAACAAATTGCTATAATAGTATTAATTATATGATAAGATATTTGTAAAATTATAAGGTAGCATATTATTTTTAGACAAATTAAAAAACAAAATATAAAAACAGAAAATACTATTTAATTATGTACGTTATTATAATAATGTTGCAACATTTAAACAGTACTCGATTTTAATTTGAAGCAATTCGATTGCACTGCTCTTGTAAATTAAATTAAATTGAAAATACGGCAAAAAACAAACACTACTCTCAAGGCTACGGGTTTTTCAAATTTTCTGGCCTCTAGGTAATTACCTATTTAATAATCCAGCCCTCCGACAAAATGAGTTAATCTTTTGCTGGGTTATTGGCATTAAATACACAATGAAGTACATATACAAAAATGGCAAAGACAGTTTATAACCAATCGCGAAACAAGCAATGTATTTTAACGTAAACTGCGTGCGCCATTTCAGAAGTCTAAAAAAAACTCTACTGAAACCGTATTCATACTTGTAGACTTTGTATTAGTTGAAAAAAAAGGATGTTGGCAACAAAAATAATGCATAAGATCATAATAAAAATAATACCGTGACAATCTCCTTTTAGACCAGTTCCATAAAAACCTTTCCGACACAGGCAGGCATAATGACCATTGGTAGTTCCGCAAGTGCATTGGGCCATTTCATCACAACAGTCCTTTCCAGGGGGACATAGGCTACTACAGGACTCAGGAGGTTGGTCAAGGTAGCTGCCAATATGAAGATCTACCACAGAGAAATAATGTACAATGTAATGAAATTCGTAGAGATATTTATTTAAAATTGTTTGTAATAAGATGCATTTCGTTACTAGAAAATCCCACCATAAATATCAAACAATAAAGAAAAACTTCATTTCTAAGACATACTTTCTATTATTTTATAGTTTTGTATTATCATCTTTGAAAAATAGCATAAAAGCCTTGATTCTAACCAAAACAATTAGTTGAACAAACATAATTTATCTGTTTATTTCGATGTGAATCGACTTAAAATTTGATTATGAATATATTCAATCCCATTTCATATCTTGCATTTTTCTGTAGGAAAAAGAAAACAAAACAAAACAAAAAAAGACTGAAAAAAGTTAAAATTTCTTTAAAATTTCAAATTAGATGAGAAAAATTCAAAATACGCAATGCTTCAAGTTTCTCTGCTCAAGTCAAAATCTTGTGCCAATATTATTTCAAAATACAATGTTCAATTAATAAATTTAATAAAAATAAAGAATACACTAATTTAAGAAAATAACTGAGATTAGAATAATAAAAGAAGAATTTTTTTAAACTTAATTACTATCTACTTTTTAAAAATCTCTAATCTAAATTTAATATTACAAATTGAATCTAATCTTCAAACTAGTTTGCAACTTTCTTAAATTCACTGCCAGGTGGTGCCACTGGTAAAAAATCAGAATTGCATTTAATTAATTTATGGTATAGTATTAAACATTATCATGGAATCACATCATTTTAAGAGAATACAAAATTTTAAAAAATGAAGGAGTGAGTAATCAACTGTAAAATTTCATCTTCTTAAACATGAAATATGCCGAGTTAAAGATAAGTGACTAAGAAAAGGATTTTATGTAAAATTTCCTGCCTAAAGTATTCAAAAGATACCCGAAAAATTCTAGCTCCGGTCCAGCTTTTATTTAGTAGTTTTATTTTGCACATGAAAGTATTTAATTGCTTTTACATGATTAGAGATGTGAAATGCGTCTATTGAGTTCAAATGAGAAATTTAGAATTTTTATTGAATACTAATACATGAGAATAGATAATGATTCATAGCTAAATAGAAACATGTTCAATGTATCCGCAACTTTATCGTAATGAAAAATTAAATTGCTTTTTTTCATTCAATGATATTTTTTAACCAAAGCTATTATTCTTTAAAATTATAAACAAGTTATATTTGGAAATTAAAGATTCAAATATTTTAAAAATAATGAATAATTATGCAAATTCAGATTGAATGATTTAGTGTAATGAATAGTATGACATTATTATTTTATATAGATAAATTAATGAATTTAAATAAAAAAAACATTTGCAAATTTTCAAAATGAATATTTTCAAGAATAATTAATTTGATTTAAACATTTTCAACTATTTTCTATTGGAATTTAAAATGTTTCGTCAGATGTGAATTGCGCGAAATTCAATGAAACGTTTTGATAATAAAAAAATAACGTCTTGATTCCAGAGCCATTATAATGTACAAATAAAATACAATTAATATCCACCTTTTCTATAAATTTCTGTTATATACTTATCAACTATTATTTCAGTTAATTTATTTAATTCAATTACTATATCCTAGATTATACTGATAAAAAAAGTCAGTATTTCTAAAGTATTTTTCCCTTCCTGATTCCAGAACCATAATAATGTATTAATAAAATGCAATTAATATCCATAATTTTTATAATTTTTTGCAATATATTTCTCAACTATTGTAGTTTATATAATTCAATTATAATATAATAGATTATGCTGAAATAAAAATAACTTTTATTTTTGATACAGATTTTGATTTTCTGTAGTATTGTAATCAATTCTAAATAATCTAAAAGAGGAGCATAAAAGCCACGTTTGCAAACGTATTCTTTGAAGGAATCAAGAGCTGCGAGATAAAATTTCGCCGTTGTTATTCTCAGACCTTACCCTCGTGCAAAGCTCGTCTGGCCAGAGCTTCGAATTCCTCAAAGCTGTCCAGAATGTAACTGTGCTCTTCTGGGGGATCGGATGCCATATCGTAGAGTTCTCTAACATTGCCATTCTGAATACCGAATGTAAAGATTTCCACCTGTTGGTCCCGGAGAACTTTAGCCGCTGGTCTCGGATCGCCTCCGTTTGAGTAGCCATCCGTGACCAGAAACACAGCTTTAGTCGCTTTCGGGCGGGCTTTATCCAAGACTTCCTAAAATAAAATAAAAGAATGTATTTCATACTTTATATTTTTGTATTTTTTTAATGTTTACAAACACATACGTAATTATTATTATTATTTGTAAAACTGAAGGAAAAAAAAACTAAAAATAATATGCTAGAAAAGATTCATATTAAAAGAGAGAGTATAAAATCCTAAAATTTGAAAGAAAAAAAACACTTTTTCTAAATTGTTAAACTTTAACACTTTAAAAACTGCACCTGATATGCCAATCTAATTGCATTACTGTTATTTATATTATAAAGGAAGTGTTTGCAAGTGCGTCGAGTCCCTACAGGATAGACCGATAATTAGATCTACAGCTATCAAATTCGGCGTTACAGGATAAGACGGTGCACTCTGAATTAATTAAAAAATTGAATTAAAATTTTAATTAATTAAAAATTAAAGGAAATTTTTATCATTTTTCGTTTTAAGTTCCGAAAATACGACACAACATATTTTATTTTCACAACATCTTAAAATTTAAAAATTATTTTATGAATAATACAATTTCAACCTTTCCTGCTGTCTTCTCCTGAATTTTCACAATATTTTTGCTTGATTTTGCACAAACGATTTTATTGTTGAATTGAAATTCAAAGTGTTTTCATTATTTTTATGAAATATTTAATTGCTTGATTTTCTTCCGTTATTAAAAGTTAAGGAATAGACATTCTTTCATTATCTTAGCAATTTTCTCAAGGATGCTAGAAAGTGAAATTATATTACCACAAAAAAAACCCACGTCCAATTTAAAATAGATCACCTAAATACTTATATTTCTAATGGCATTATTATGTCCAGGATTCTATTTCATTACATAGTTTCCTCTTTTACTGAGAGAATAATTTACATCAAATTATGCGTAAAAAATTCTATTCAAATTAAATCCAACTATTTTCTGGAATTAGCTATCACTAATTCTTGTATAAAATAATTTAAACCAAATTCCGTAAAAAAAGGTTGCTTCGCACTCTTTCTATGAAATAATATTTGCGGAGATTCATAAACAATAACATTACGCTGAAATAACCTACAAGAGAAAGAAAAATAACATTCATGGTATTGCGTATTATTGTCGAGCAAACTGCTTTAAAGCAGTCTTTTCAGAAATATTCATTTAAAAATATTTATATTGAAAACAGAAGGAGCTTCGTTGAAAAAATAAATATTACCTAGTAGGAAAACCAGCATTGCAACCCTTTTTTCCTTAAGATAGAAACGGATATTAGTGAAACTAATGAAAACATGG
Organism: Argiope aurantia; assembly: GCA_026543865.1. Classification (NCBI taxonomy): domain Eukaryota; kingdom Metazoa; phylum Arthropoda; class Arachnida; order Araneae; family Araneidae; genus Argiope; species Argiope aurantia. The sequence goes on from JAPMOR010099059.1 coordinate 18,147, forward strand.
AATATTTTTTACAGATGCGTCAGTTTTACGTTTACGTTTGTTTTGACACTGGGTTATATATCATATAAAAATAGAATTAAACTAAACATCTTTTAATCATTTATTTCCATTGAACAAAAATAAATAGAATTAAGTAAACATTTCTAAACCAAAAGCCTATTAAGCTATGTTTGAATTATGGATTATTTTATGTTTTCGGTAAGCCTAAATTCATTTGAAATGATGAAACCCCAAGAAAGAGACATAAAAACTATTTATATTTGAAAAACTATGTAATTCAAAGCTAAATTATTTATATTTAGATATTTTTTAAAAAGCGGATTATTAGCAGGTATCATTTTGCTGCTGTTTATCACTTCTAGAAATTGATTTTCAATTAGACATCAGTAACTGATTCTGGAAAGAATGATTGATTCTCTTACTCACTGCATTGCAAGAATGTGCTGTTGACAAATAGGATGAAAGGAAAAAAAATTAACGATTGAAGAATTGTGTCATTTTTAAAAGTTTATCAATTAAAAATATTTAGTGCAACCGATAACAAATATTATCGACCGAAGTTTTCCACGAGAATAAACAACTGCTTCTTTTTCTGACAACAATATTTACGTTGTTACCTAAGGAAAAATGCACGGAATTCGATTTCGTAAAATGTAGAAAAATATACGATACGATACAAACAGTACACTTTGTGAAAAAAATGTGCCATTATTTGGATAAGTCTTTACAATAAATAATATATTTTTTCAAATGATCGGATAATCATATGATAAAATGCACATAATCTTTGAAAACAAAAGACTGTCTTTCACAAACTAACTTGTTATTCTCCAAAAATGTTCTTTCATCTTCTTGAAGCTATTAGATTCAATAATTCAATTTTGCTTATTCAAATGAATTATTGTTCCATTTCTGATTTTGGAATTCATGTAGAAAATAAAACAATATAAATTAGTAGTCTGAACAGAACTTCGAAGCACTTTCATGAAAAAAACTTAAGATTCATTACAAAAAGTAAGGAAAGCTTCAGTAGGAAATATTCTTAAGAATTCATAGTACCTTAAAAGAAAGAGGGGATAGTAGAAATTAAAAGAATTATGTGCATATTTTAATATATAAGACAAAGCAAGTTATCCAGGAAGATTAGCCCTTATTAACTACATCTAGTCAGTAAACGGTACATTAATTTACAACTACTCTAAAAACACTTGCAAAGTATTTCTTTATGAAAATTGGATGAGATTTTTAATAAATAAAATAGATTGACGAATTCTCAAAGAATTTTTTTTATTGATAATAATCGATTTGTGAGATCTGAAATATCACTCTTCGATTCTTGGATTATAAGTTGCAAATTAAGTTAGCAGAAAAATTGAAAAAAATAATCAGATCTTATCGGAAAGAAATCTACTGAGTGATGAACTTATTGATTAATGAGAAGCTTTGTAATCTTGAGATGTGCATAATATTGATACGTGATGCTACTCAATATGATAATATGCACTATGAGCACAGTATTCATATGTTATGCTTCTCAATATGAAGATGTGCACAATATGGATTTGTGTTGCTTTGCAATATGAAGATGTACGCAATATTCATGGGTAATGCTTTGCAGTATGAAGATCTTTACATTATTGATATGTAATACTTTGCAGTATGAAGATGTGCACTATACTGATATGTGATGATTCGTTATTATCAGTATGACAAATGCGTGACGAGAGTCAGAGGTTGGGAAAAAGTTTATATCGAATTTCTTAGAAGATGCTTACATTTATCGAATATTCCTTGAATGTTATATGCCAATTTCATCTGAATTATCAAATAAATCTGCACAAGTGCTATATTCAGAGAAAAAAAGTCCTATATAATCCGCTCAAGGACCTTGCAAAGTGTGATTTCATAACACATCATTTTGGAGATAAATTTTCCGTAAAAGCTTGAAATTTATTCCATTAGTGGTCAATGGCGACAAGATAAGTTGATAATGTCTATTATTCTAAAACAGCTACAGCTTTGCTACATTCCAGACATAATTTTTTATGCAATAGGTATTCCTTTCCGACTTCATTGTGGCATTCAACAGGTATTACAGAAATTTTTTATCGATCTAGGAATGATCAAGCTTATCCTTCCAAACATTTGATTTCTCGTTCACTAATTTTTCCAACACGATTTCTGGACATAAAATATTTTTAAAGAATTAAATTTACTGATAGCAAACCATAAATCTGTAATACCTAAATTTGTCAAAATATTCATAAAATCAATGCAGATTTACAATATTCATCTATAGACATTACTGTTTCAAATGGGAAAAAGTTTAATAAAAAAATTATGGTAAGCATATCAAACAATTATAGAATATTTCACTGATGTTAAGGCACCATCTTCTGGGAAAATTTCATATTAATTTTTAAAAATAAGTTTCAAGGCCATGATGTGTAGTTGTCCAAATCTCTGATTCATATTAACACCTTACGAGATCTCTCAATTGTAGAAATATTCAATGCAATTATTGCATGACAGTAAACATTAACTACAAGAAGAAAAATAATTGCTTTGGAACTTTGATTTCTGTAATCTCAATGGCTGTCCGGTAAGCATCTCTCTTAATATTTAAAGAACATACTACTACAGCCAAATAAAAATAATAATAATCCAGAATTGAAAGATTGTATCCGGAAGTGTGACACTTCTCAGTCTCCATTTATAAAGGTACAGATAATAGAACAGAATAATTTTTTATATAGGATTTTGATAAGCTAGTTATCAATAAGAAATCAAATATTACCTTTTGTGTTCCATTAAAAAAACATTTTCAGATATTTACCTAAGATAAAAAAAATATAATGAGGAGGGAAAAAATGCAAGACTGGCGCAATTACTTTTGTGAAGTTGAACAAATTCTAAAGACCGAAAGACTACGATGTTGCAGGTGTTCTTTTTAGCAATAAACTTGTTCAATATCATGCACCGACACTACCAAATCAGAAATATGAATGTCGGAATTAACTTGGAAGTTTTGGTCTTTAATGAGATGTACTAAGAGGAAACACTGAAAATGACCGATAAAAGAAAGGCTCTTGTTACATGAGCATAACTTGGCGCATCTGTTTCTGACGATTGCAGTTATCTTGTAAAGAGGATCACCCGATTTGGCACCAAAAAAATTTGCTTGCATCTAAAGGTAAATTTCAATTTCAAGAGATAAGGCACCTTGTATTTTGATAGGCCATTAAAATTGTCTATGATGCTTACATCATAGACAATACATCAGCTTTGAGTTAAAGTTGCTATATTTGAGTTAATATATATGGAAGAAGAAACAGCTATTGTTCATTCTCAGATTTGAAAATCTTCAGCGCTTTTGTGCAAGTGTCAGGATGCGTTTATTTAGTCAAAATAGGGGAAAGAGAAAATGAGATATTATCATTTAGAAATAGGTGAGGTCAAATTATCGCGAAGAGAGGTGTTATAATTACTCATTGTTTCTACGTACCACCTCTTACCAAAGCACAATCGTAGAAAAATGCTAGTCTCGTGATCTTAAGTACATTTATGCTATTTCGATAAAAAGATAGTTCTAGAAATTTATTCCAAGCACGTTTTGATCCTAGTAGTATAAATGCTTTTTATATTTTTGCATATTTTCAATGTATCTATAATATATAAAAGTATAACTACTTTTTATTTCCCCGATTTGTTTTTTATGGATTAAGTAAACATGTTTTTAATAATAAATTTGGCGTATTTGAGCTTCATAAGAATAGGCATTTGCATAATCTTTGTAAGCAGCCTGTTATCGAAGAATCAAATTCAGTAGTTAAAATTGTTTTGAATTAAAATTTCAAATGTCATTTTTATCGTTCAAACCTATAGAAAGAAGAATAAATTGTAAATGATAAAAAAAATTTTAAAAAATGTAATCACCATTTTTTATATTAATTTAATAAGTGATGACTTTAAAATTTAATAAGTGGTACATATGGAAAATACATGATAGTCCTCTGAGTAGCTGAAGAAAGAATATAAAAATGTCGTTAATGTAAAGTTTTTGCGTTGATGGAATCGATTTTTTTTTGTTATTAAGCTACATTTTTTATTTTTGGCGCTTACAATGTTTACCATTTTCATTCTTCAAGCGTATATCTAATAATATGTATTAATATATAATTTTATAACTTTCCTATTAAAATTATTTAAAGAATTATATATGAATTATTCTGATTAAGAATATATGAAGTGGAAATGATTTGCCATTATTGATATAAAACTCTTATTTCTTGTTTCAATAAATTATTTATCACAGCATAACTTTGAAACTTCAAAGTCACACAAAAACCATACAAGTTTTAAAATTCTATTTCCATCGAAGAGCAAACACGAGCATCATAAAGAAATTTCTTGTCTAAGTAAGGTCATAAAGAACTTTAAAGAATAAAATAAAGAAATTTACAAGGAATTTTTAAAAAATGATAAAATTTTGCAGCTTAGTAAAACATAAAATATGATGTAAGGTAATGTATATTGGGCATCTACAAGCAATTTATTCTAAACAGAACTCGCTGAAAATGCGACGATACAGCCACTACCACTTTTAGATTTGGGATTCGAAGAACATTATTAAACGCAATATTGTACAAACTTTATATGAATCAAGTGTAGGAAGGTTGGAATAGAAGTGGCAAGGAATGCAGTTTCAATTTGTGTCACCTAAAAATTCCTTACATAAATAAAAAAAAAAATTGCATAAAAAATTTTGAGGATCAAATAAGACGTATACAAATTCGAGCGTTTTAATGTCAGTTTACTATATTTCATAAATTTGAACATATTCGTCGGCAAAATTACATTAATCACAAGAGTTAGGATGATTTAAATGACTCATTTTTTTTAAACAACTCCAACTTATTTCGTTAAAGAATGGACTATATGTGAGTTAAATGATATGATGCTGAACGGGATATAAAAGCGAAACATGTATCGAAGTGTTAATTATATATTTTATTCAACCACTGAGGTTCTGAGAAACTAAAAGAAAACTATCATTAATGACTTAATTTGAACTGTGCGTTATGACACTACAGTAAAGTGGTTAAAATCATTCGCACTTAAATGAGTAACTTTAAATTTATAAAATACATCTTTATGGTAAATCCAAAGCAAAATAGCACGGCTGATAGCAAATTTAATTAAATTTAGCCTTAAAATAACATTTCATTTTATTTTCACATTATTTCCTAAAATAACTTGGACCAAAACATGAAAGTAAAAATATCAGGTGTAATCATTCAGTATACTAGATGTATTTTCTTACATAATATTTTACAGGATTTAGTTCAAAGATTTATAAATAAGAATATACGAAATAAGAAGGTAAAAATAGCCATACAAATATTTCCAAAACATATTTAAAATATAACTGCATGTTCATTCTTCAGTTTTTGAAAACGAAATAAAAACATGAGATTCAAGATTGGGTGAAATAAAGAAACCACTTTGGCTGCCATTACAAAACTAAAAGTATTGTTACAAACAATATTTAAGAATATATATATATTTTAAAATATTAACATTAAGACAAAAACTGCGTAAAAACTAAAGTTATACAATCAAAAAGATAATTTTTTACATCTAAATAATGTTAAAAATAATTTTTATACGAAAATAATTTTATAAGTTATAGCTAAAAGTGATATAATAATAATTTTTATACGAAAATAATTTTATAGGTTATAGCTAAAAGTGATATAATAATAATTTTAAAAAGCAATAATAAGTTAGAACCATTTTAAGCGATAAAACTTATAAATTTATGATATATTACCTCTAAAATAAGTATTGTTTTGGCTCACTTAAAAAAAATTCCAATAAAAGTTTTTTTAAAATTCATTTTGAAACACGCATTTTCACTCTACAAAGTATTTTCTGCCAAATTTGGTAGCTACAGATATGTTGGTCAACACGGTATAGCTGCAAAAGGATATACAAGCCCATTCACTTTTTTTATTTGTATAGATTAGAATGTCATTAAAACGTCGACGATATCAACTTTCGAAATAAGTCAAACAGATCGAGTTTTACAAATTTCAAACCCTTAATCACAATGAAAAAAAAAGAAAGGTAGTGAGTCTATTGTTTTTATATATCTGAATTTTACAAAGTAAGAAAACATTGTCCCCAAAGAAATAAAAAAGTATTATTAGTAGTACAGCCATTCTTTATTTTTGGTACATACTTTCCCATCTTTTTTGCTCTTTTAAAGATGCAAAGTTAAGTTAAAGACCACTTCAGTGGTTGTAAAACCTCAAATTATATTGTAAAACACACATTTCAAAGCATATAAGAAATCCCCTTTCATTGATTGACAATTTAAAAGAAGGGAAATGTGTTTATTTTAGTGTCACTAATCTTTTCTGCTCAGTCTCAAGATTTCTGCAGCACAAATATATTTTAAATCAAACAAATATTTGTTATAATATTGTCACGTAGATACTATGGTATAGAACTCAATGACACACACAAAAGGTAGAGCTAAACCAATTTATTAACTGAACTCAGAACACAGTGACTGACAAATCTTCTGCTTTTATACTAGCAGGGAAAGTTCCAGAATACTCTTCTGGAAACAGTAAGAAAAGTCCAGAACACTTGTCTGGTAAACTAAAGAAATGTCCAGAATCTTCTGGAACATGAAATAAAGGGAAACATAAAATCAATTAATTAAATATTTACACAAACTGTGAATCGCGGGATACGAACTCACAATCCCTTGATTATGAGATCAGTTCTATGACCATTCGGCCATGAAGAGTCGACGGATTCTTTTCAATGCGGCAATATATGATGAAAGTTTCTTTGAAGATTTTGCAATAACTCACTTCAGGCAATTTACTCAATAACTGATTTGAAATTATATTATGTCTGTCAGGAAATATCGAACCAGTCTTTCTTCGACAATGAAACCGAGATTTTGTCATTAGATCACAGGGAGCATAAAAAAATTCTTGGAAACGTCGCCGAAGATTAAATATTATTTACGATTCGTCTTTCACAGCCGGCTGGTTTATTGGAATATTGAATCTGCTTAGTTTTAATCAAATCTTTCATGCATAGCTTATATTCATATCGATTCCTCAGTTATTTTAATGCCTTTATATTTGTTCAGTTTATTGCGCGGTACCTCTGAAATTAAATCCCATAATATCACAGTGACATTAATGATGTCAGTGTCTGGTTATATATTTGTATTTTATAGCAATGCAAGTCCTCTTTCTGATTGCTAATGCAAATTATGCGGATAATAAGAGGAATCTTCCGTCTTTATATTTTAATGGAAGAAAATTATGAAATTAAATATTTGTACAAACAAGAAAAATCGTTCTTTTTATTTAACATTTTAATATAAAACCCATAGTTTAAATTTAAGCAAGAAATATTTTTTTAAAAAATTTACATTAAATAAAATAATATCATTAAAAAGTTAATTTTTAAAATTTTAAAATGTTGAAAAAATTACTTTTGTGCAATATTATTTACAGGAGTTATTGGGTAGAAATGGCCAAATTTCAATTCTTAATGAATAAATTAAGATTTTAGAAAACTCGCTCGTAGGTGCATATTCTCTCCTTTTTGTACCAAATTTAATGACTTTATATTAAAACGTCTGGACCAAAAGACACCAATACACAAGCAATCCATATATATGCATTTTCTCTATTATTATTAGTTGGGATTACTCAACCTTAAAAAAAATTCTGTCGGCAAAAAAGGAAAGGGAGAGGATAATTTCTTTTTAGATAGATTAAATGCATGTATATTGCTCATATACACGAATGATCTTATTAGAAAAAGTCTCGAACCCACAATTTTTCTGTTGATAATCAGAGAATCTATCACCTAGTTACGTCTAATGGAGAGCCTTAGAAGGATTACTCGGCTTTAAGAAAATTTGTACCGGAAAGGAAAGTTTTCCCACAAGTGGTGGTTTTCCAATTAGGTAGTTGCCTAAGACTGTTAGATTGAAGTGAGGGCTGTGTGTTGTTCGATTAAAAAATATTAGCTTACTTGCGAAATAAATACATTTGTAAAAAGTATTTATTCTATATATTATCAAATGTTAAGATAATTTTTTCTTAAATCTTATTGAACAGGTTCCTATATATTTTATCATGTCCACTTAATTATTGCAGCATTTATAAACACCAAACGTCTGCCTGAATATTGTTTTTCTCAGCATTCGAATCTACCATTTTCGGTTGTGAAATATGTGCATATCTGGACTTCTTTGTCAGATTATCTTGATTATCTTGATGATCCAGTTAAATTTATTTTCTTTCATCTCGTTCCTATTTTAGCGAAATGAATGCCTCCTGTCGGATGTAGAAAAGTGCAGAAAGTCTCCGTATTTGTGAAATCAGAGTAATACTGTACAATAAACTTGGATGCTACACAATCCTGAATCATAATTAATAGCAGTTATACATTCATGAAATTACTAAAATTAACAATTACAATCTAGTCCATAGAAAATTAACAATAATAGAAGTCTGAAGAAATTTCATACATTTTGAATTTCTTTCACACCTGCGGGAGTAGTTTCTCCAAGGCTGTCTTGCATGTTTTCTAATAAAGATGTTAGCTCTCTCCTCCTGCATAAAATTGTAGACCTTGCCACAAATAGCATTGGCGAGCAAAAGATGCAATGCAAAGAATTTTGGCTTAAATTTAGCATTTTTACTGATTACTCCTAGATATTACTAGGATTTTTGGAGTTTAAATCTCTGTCATGCGGTTAATGCACAAATATCCGAAAATCGAATACGTAATTTCATCTAATTACTGATAAGTTAAAATCAAAATTTAACATAGAACAACAATTCTAATCACAAGATCATGCACTAAATTTTATTTTTTAAATCATCATCTTTTTGAGTTACTGCGTTTACATTCATGAGAAAGTACAGAAAGATAGACAGATTGACAGATTTGCCAAATCTGTGTTAAAAGTTTTAATATTGTTGTTTACATTTCGTACTTATCATGTTCGTTTGCAACCGGGAAGACGGATAGATTGATTTCCTAAAAATGGATTTCATTCAGAATTTATTAGAAATCTAGAAATATGGAGTAAAATTCATATACTAAATTTCATCGGTCTAGCTCAAAGCATTCTTGAATTATCGTGTTCACAGATAGACATTCATAATTCCAAAAAATTGCTTTTCGGATTCATGGAGATCTGAAATGTGAAGATTCGTCAAGTTTGAATCTTTAGATTATTACAATTTTTTCTCTTTGCATATGCGAGAATGTAAAAAGCGGGAATACTATGAAAATATTTGTGGAGTTTCTGAACACGAGGTTTTCTTAAACAAGAATAGCCGGAATGGTTAGTATGTTTTCTCTAGTCAATAAATCTGCAAAAAAGATTTATAAAGGTCAATGTTATCTTGGAGACAGTAGATAAAAACTGAGACATAGCGAATCATTATATCAGTGAAGAAACCAAGCATCAATCACAAAAGATCTTTAAAAAAAAAGAAATTCAATGTTTGTAAGATATATATGATTTAAAAAAGAAGAGTTATATGGACCAAATTAATGTACGGAAAAACAGAATAAAAAGGATTCATTGAGATATTTTATTGCAGGCGATGAAAAATAGATCACATTCAACAACATAATTAAAAAAAAAATAGTGCGTTTGGTACATGTAAAAATTACAAGAAGTGGCAAAGTCAGTTAACTGGAACGATAAACTGTGAAAAACAAAGTTGTGCGTTATATGAGATTCGCGAATCAAGAGGTGTGACGATTTAGTCTGATGATAGAGTTCTGATCTCTGTTAAAAAAAACAAATCTCTGTTAATGATAAAGGAGAATGTATGTGTATGTGTGCATTGGCACTCTACAGCAGCGACCGTTAGGCCTAGAGGTACTAGATTTGGTATAGATAAACTTTAGAGTTTAAAAATGTACACCTTTGGTCAATTTTTCTGGAATTTTTTGTAAGGATATTTTATGGTTATTTTCTATCCGAAAATATAGTATCCAGAATTAATTTTTACACTGTTTTAAAAGCTAAAGTGCCCCTCTTTTTTAATGACATTATTTTGGTTATTCTGCCTTTTTCCATGAATTTCGCAAAGCAGATTTTAAAATATATTTTGCATTATTTTAAAAAATAATTTTCATTGCTCCAATAAAAATCAATCCCTTTCATAGCTCTGTAAAATATTTAATTGCGGGATTTTCTTTCCATGGGTTAAAATCAAGAAAGGAAGACTTTCCAAATTATCTTAATTTACATAAAAAACAAAAACTATTATTACATTCCATCAAAACACAACACACAAAAATAAAATCAAAACCTAGACACTTAATTTCGTAGTGACAATATGATGTCATGGTAAGGTTCATGTACACAATAAATAGAATAGATATAAGGTATTAATATAATATGCCTTTAATATCTGGCACAGTAAAGATTTAAAAATACTTTAAGACAATCATTTCACATCAAATTATACTTATTTATCCGTTTAATTGTCGCGGTATGCATCATAATGGCATCGATTTATTGATCGTCAATAAGCTAAGATCAAATCCTTTTAAGATGCTATGATTTCATAAAAAAATGAAGCATAAACCACAAATATCTCATGTATTCTATGTGCTCTTAATTGGATTAGTAATACACCATATTCTCGAAAAGAAAAGTATCGTCTAATTATATAAAAAAAACTATGATACAGTTGAACAGTTAACTGCTCACCGAAGAAAGCTGGCGGGAAATAAGCAGCCTGTAGGAAAAGACATTGGGGTGGGCGAATAAAAAAAGCTTGAATTCCATTCTAATAATCTGAAAGTACATTCATCTATGGCAATCTTTTAAAAATAAGAGGAACTACAAGAAAGTTTTAACAAATTCAGTGGAGGCATTAAAAATTTTTCGGCCCTCAGGAGTGCATATTTTGAGACCTCATCTTTAGTAACATGATCAATTTGTTTCACAATTCAGCATACTTTTGATGACTTATTTTAGGATAACCCTTTGCTAT
>JAPMOR010099059.1:29315-78878 GCA_026543865.1 Argiope aurantia
TAACTTTGTGAATAATATTTATTTTTGGCGACCAGCCGGCTCACCAATCTTAATGCTTGTTAAAATTTTCAATTAAATATTTTACGTAACTTACCTTACAACAGTTTTTCCAACAAAATATTTTTAAATTTCAAATTTTGATAGTCATATTATTCACTCAAACGCCATAAAGCCATAATGTACTATGTATCTCTCTAATTTTCTATCAGTTCAAGTAAAATTTCTAATTTAAATTAAAGTGGAAATGATTAAAATGCTATTCATTTAAAAAAACATTTTTTATTGAAATCAAGCATTTTTTAAAAACATGAGTAATGAAAACAGAGGTGCGCAGCATTTAAATTTTATGTGTACTATAGAATATTTTTTATAATTTATGTAAATTTATGCAATATCTCAAGAGTAATTATGATGTGTATAACAATATTTTATTTTCTATCGGTCTAAAAATATACTTCAAAAAATTATGAAATCTAAATTTTAGCCAGTCGTTTGGTCTTAAGGAATCATATTCTTGATACTCCAACTTTTTAATAAATAAATTAACCTTTCCATCTTCTGCTATCATATCCGATTTCTGAAATTTTGAACAGAATATGAAGTTTAGAGCAATCAAAATTTTCATAATCTTAGGTCAGTCAATCTTGAGAAATCCTGGACGCTGATTTGGGTAGTATCTTTGAGACTATCGATGCAGTGATCTAAAATCTCCCGTTTTTATTGAATAGTAATATTCAAATATTCACAAATTAGTCAGTTTTAGAGAATTAGTTAATTGATTGAAGTGCAACTCTTTTTATATAAAACTAGCCGCCTTAGGTGACCAGCCGATTCGCCAGTATTACCGCTCGCTACAATTTTCAATTCAATATTTCAAATAACTTGTCTCTTAATATCTTCTTAAACAAAACATTTTTAATCTTCAAATTTTGATAGTCACACCAAACTTATACTGTTGCTTAGATCGTTTCATTCAATTTACTATATATATTTTCCTAATTTGCTGTCATTTCCGGTAAAACTTCAACTTTAATTTAAAGTGGAAATGCTGAAATTGCAATTAATGTAAAGATATTTTTTAATGAAACCAAGCGTTTTATTTTATTTATTATTTTTATCATTATTTATTTATTTATTTATTTATTATTATTAAATATGAGTACTGCAAACAGAATCGCTCAGTATTTAAGTCTTATGTGAACTGCAAAATATGTTTCAAAATTTATGTAATATCTCAAACAATAATTCAACAAAAAATTCTCAAATTCAGCATAAAATTCGGTTTTTAGTTTTGCTTTCAAAAGGATTGAAATGAAATCAATAATAATATTTTGTTCCGGCCTATAAATATATTTTAAAAATTATGGAGTCTAAATTTAATGCAGTAAGGTATCATATTCTGAGAAATATTTTGGACACACCAAATTTTAAATAAATGAATGAATGTTTCTATTTTCCACGATCAACAAAGACTGATTTATAAAACTTTGAATGTTAAAAATTTAGAAAAACTCAACATTTTCACAATCTTAGGCCAATTAATCTTGAGAAACCTGTGCGCTGATTGGCGTATTTTCTTTGAAACGATCGATGGAAAATCTAAAATTATCTTTTTTTATTGAATAGTGATATTCAATTTTTCATAAATCAGTCTGTTTAAGTGATTGATTTAGTTGATTGGAAATTAACTCTTTTTATTTAAAATATTAGTGTTTCAAAAACATTTTGTTAAACGTGATTTCCACAGGAGAAGCTTTATGCAAAATCAAAAATTCGTTATTTATTAGAGCATTTATTGAATCAAGTTACATAAAATATAATCATTTTCCATTTAGACCATTTTAACAAATCTGTATCTATTACTAAAGGTTTACAAATTAGCTGTGTGGCCATGTTTAGTTTAGTTTAGTTATATTAACGTCCCGTTTGAAGCAACACTAGGGCTATTTTGGGACGGACATCGTAATTTTGAACCACGGTCAGATGACGAGGACGACACCTGAGCTGGCACCCCCCTCTCCACACCACACCACACCAGTGGGAGGACGTTTGGCCAGGACGGATTTAACGTGCAACAGACCCCCTTACACGACGGTTCTTCGGTGGAATCGGGTCTCGAACCTGAAGCCCACCGGTTCCGAAGCCGAGACCTTACCACCAGGCCACCGCGGCCTCTGTGTGGCCATGATTTGAATTTATATCCTGTTCATATTAAACAAAACTTGCCTTAAAATAAAACTGATTGATTGGATTAATAATATAGAGAATGTAAAAGATTATAAAATAATTTTTCTCGAATTTATTTTTTAAAAAAAAATACTACTTTTTGTTTCATTTCCGACAGACTATTTCATTTCCAAAAAGATTTAATTTATTTTTAATTGGAGCTTTAATCAATGAGATGGCAACACTTTGAAAAAAGCTAATTTTCCCCCATGAATTCGAAACATGCTCGTGCAGCTTAAATTTTATTTTTATTTTGTACGAAAAAATTGTTGAAAAATATAGTTCAAATATTTATTTAAAAATTAATTAAAAATAGAAACTTAATTTTAAGGTTAAAATATTGGTATCATTTAAAAGATAAATTTTGGATCTTTAACTTGATGTAAAAATATTTTTTGTGCGATATTATTTTCGGAAGTAATAGCAGAAACACGCCAAAATTTCGCTTAATTTTTAAATAAATAAAATTCTAATTAAAAATTCGAAAAAATAACCCCGAGGTGCACATTCCCGGCCTTCAAGGTATACACGTGCCACATTTGATAGCTGTAGGTTGAATGGTCTAGCCTGTAGAGCGACAACACACACACACACACACTGAGCTTTATTATAAGTAAAGATATTAGTGTCTGAAGAATATTTTGTTAAACATGATTCACAGAGCAGATCTAGATAAAAGCTCAACGTTTATTTAAGCATTTACAGACTCAAGTTACATGTAATTATTTGCTTCATTTTTAAACCATTTTAATACATGCATTTCTATTATTAAAGGCTTAAAAATTAGCCGTTGGGCCTTGAATTGGAAGGATATATATTAAATCATGTTTACCTTAAATAAAGCTGAATTATTGAATTAATAATATAGATATTTTCAAAAATCATATTTTTTTGCATTTACTTTTTTAAAAGATCATATTTTATATTTATTTCCTTTCTTGCAGACACGTGCTGAAAATTACATCTTTATTTGTTTGATTTGCAAGAACCGTTGATTTTTTTAAAATTTGAGTTTTTGTCAATATGATGGCAACACGTTGATAAAAAGCTACTTTTTCCCCATTGGAGTGGAACTTGCTCGCGCAAGTTAAATTTTATTTTTATTTTGAGTGAAATAAATTGTTAAAAAATATGATTAAATTATTTTTTTTTAAAAATCCTTAATTTAATTTCTTGGTTAAAACATTAGTATCATTGAAAATTATATTTTTGAATTTCAATATGATATAAAAATCAAATTCGTGCTGTATTATAGGTAATAGGCACTGTTTAGAGTGATTATCCTATATATATATCAAATCGAGTTTGTCTTAAATTAAACTGTTTTATTGAATTAATAATGTAGATATTGTAAAAGAACACAGAAATCTTTTCCTTTTTACTTTTAGAATATTCTTTTTTACTTTTTAGAATATCTTATTTCAAATTTTTTTGCTTCATACAGACATGTGCTGAAAATTACACTTTTTATATATTTAATTTGAAAATAATAGTTGATTTATTTTTTTAATTTTAGCTTCTGTTAATGTGATGGTAATACGTTGATAAAAGCTAATATTTTCCCATGCTCGCGAAACGTGCTCGTGCAGATTAAATCTTAGGGAAATAAATTGTTAAAAAATATGGTTAAAATATTTATTTAAAAATTCAATAAAAATAGAAATTATAAGTAAAAACATTGTTATCATTAAAAAGATAATTTTTTGGACTTCAATTTGATGTAAATATTACCTTTGTGCGATAATATTTTCTAAAGTTATAGCGGAAAAATGTTGAAATTTCGCTTAATTTTTAAATAATTAAAATTCTAATTAAAAGTTAAAAAATCATTCCTAGGTGCACATTTTCGGCCTCCAAGGTATACACATACCAAATTTGGTAGCTGTAGGTCGAACGGTATGGCCTGTGGAGCACCAACACACACACACACGCATAACACTGAGATTTATTATAAGTATAGATATAGACTAGCCACCTTTGGCGACCAGCCGGTTCGTCAATATTAATGTTCGCTAAAATTTTAATAATTAAATATTTTATGCAATTCCTACTTTAATAGCTTCTTCATCAAAATATTTCAAAACTTCAAATTTTGATTGTTATATAATTCACTCATAATATTATAATGGCTTTCAGTCATAACGTAATATGTATCTCTTTAATTTTCTGTTTGCTCCCGTAGAATTTATTCTTAAAGTTAAAAAAGCAAAGGATTAATCTACAATTAATATAATAACGTTTTTTACTGAAACAAAGCATTTTTTTATGATTCCTGAAAACACAGTTACTGAGCGTTTAAACTTTATGGGCACTAAAAAATATCTTTCTTAAATTATGTAATATCTCATGAATTTGTCAACAAAATTTTCTCAGATTCATCATGTGCAGATCGATTAATTAACAAAGTTTAATTTTAAATGCATCAAACATTAAGAAAATAAACAGAATCGTTTGAAATAATCGGCCAAAAAATGTTAACCCTAGCGTGGGGAAAAAAAAAAAAAAACCTGAAGCCTTACTTATTTGGCGGTGGGGAAAGAAATGATTTTTTTGGCGGGAAAGTTAGTTTTTAATTAATAATTAAAATTCTAATTAAAAATTCAAAAAAAGGACCCCAGGTGCACATTTCCGACCTCTAAGGTATACATGTACCAAATTTGGTATCTGTAGGTCAAACGGTCTGGCCTGTAGAGCGCCAACACACACACACACACATTGAGCTTTACATAAGTATAGATATAGATAACGACTCCCAAATGCCGGCATCTTTGTTTGCACATAATATGATCAATGCAGAGGTTCGGTTTTCGAAATACTCTAATAACTAAGTAAATGTAATTAAACGTATAAGAATCTGACCAATTATATTTGAACAAGTTATTATAAAATCTTGTCATTCATAAAATTTATATTTTTTTGCAAGCTCATTTTTTGGCATCTAATAAAAGGAATTTTTGTAACAGATATGCTTGCAGCCTCCTCTCAGCATAGCGCCTGGGTAACTGCCTAATCCGCCTTGGTAGAAATCCGCCACTGAAAAAAATGTATTAATCTTGACTTCTTTTCAATTCTGCGCACTATTTTTATAAATGGGGAAAAACTGGGAGTTTAATGATTAAAATAAAACTCTTTTGCCATAAAATACTATAAATTTTTTTGATGACATTATAATTTGATCACCAAATACCTATTGCTCTGAGCGGCACATAATAAACTTCATTAAAATATAAAAAGCTGTTGCTTAATTTTTGCTATAAACTATTAAGAAAGATTTGACTCAATAAAAATTCAGTTTAAATTAACTCAATCAACAGATCTTGAAAATATCATCTAATTATTTTTTAATTTATCACAACCCAAGATATTTGCGCATTAATACGTATTTCGAAAATGAAAATAACCATCAGCCAAGTAGACTAGATATTCATAATTTGTGATATGAACCTCTCTCAAAGCATTTGCTTTACTTTTGAGATAACTTCACTGGATATTTTTTTTTATCAAACATCCTATAATTACGAAGTTCTGAAAAAAAAGTTGAGTAAGGATGTGATAAGGCTATACAATGATGCTGTAATATCCTCAACCGAGACTGGTGGCGACAGTGTGAATCATAAATGGTAACTATCTATGAGATGAACAAACGATAATTCTGATGATCGATTAAATGTAAAAAAGGTCTTTGTGACGTAACACTTCAAATTTATCAGAAGTAAGAAATAACTTATACAAAGGCTTTACTGAGCATTCTAAACGGAAAATGGAGGATACTAAAAGAGAGTTATAAAAAATTTACGTAACACTTTTTTTTCTCATTTAAATCAGCGAAAATGGTTTTCTCAAAACTTTTCAGCATATCCTCTAATAAAGGTGTTCGTCCCTCCCCTCAGATGAAATTGCGAACTTGGGGTAACGCCGCGAATGTCTTGACTGGTAGTGATGAACAATAGTTACAAAATATAGATCTCTGGTGTGAAACTAATATTTTACTGAATCTAAGGCGCGATATTTGGCATTTTTTTTGCGATGAATCCTTAGCATGCGGTTAATAAACAAGTATTCTAATTCCTGATTAAGAAACTGATTGAAATCGAAACTGGACATAGAACTACAATTTCAGTCACAATATCAAAAACTGATTTCATTTAAAGTCATTGCATTTACAAGCTTGAGAAAGTACAGACCGACAGACAGTCAACCGTCACACAGATTGAATTCAAAAGATTTAATTCTAAAGAATCTGTCATTTGGATGCTAAACCTGTATACCAAATTTTATTTTTCTAGATATTTATATTTTGTAGCTATCGGGCAATGTCGGGAAGATATCAATCAGCCAGATAAAAAAAAACTTCCTGTACTCTTTTAGCACAAAATGCCGAACAACATTGTTACGATATCTTCCCGACATCGGCCGGCATTCAGAGCATCAAACAACATCGTGAGATAACAGTGCAATATTTTGTACTAATAGGGTAATTTCAAATTCCTATTCGTTTAAAATTTTATAGGAATCTATAGATTTGATTGCATCCACATAGAAAATTTCATTCATCCTCTCAAAGCGTTCACTCGGGTGTCGTACAGAAGACTTCCTTTGAATGAATTTCACTCAAAATTTGATAAAAATTTACAAATTTAGCGCGAAGAACTTACTCAGAGTTTGTCCATCTATCAGAAAACGTCTTTGAGTTATCGTGTTCAGGGAAACCGTTAAGTTATCGTGTTCATAGGTAAAACAAACATAATTTCAAAAAAAAAATTTTTTTTTCTTTTTTGGATTTAGTGAAATCTGAAATGTGGAGATTCATCAAAAAACTCGAGTTCGAAGTTTTTGACGATTTAAAATATATGTTTTATAATATATGTAAAGTAATGTTTGTATTTATACACAAGTAATCTAGAAAAACGAAAAATTGGTACCCTAGTCTAACGACTGGCTCGAATTTGAACATTTTTGCATCAAATAAAATCTGATGCCCTCCAGATTTACTTTCAATAGTCGCTCACCTTCCGCTTTCTTTATTTTCAAAATAAGATTCAAAACCACTATTTCACTGAATATTCTCTACGGTTAAAGATCTTGATTAAGTTCCTAAGACATAAACTACTATTCCAAATTAGAAAAAAGTTTATTTCATATCAAAGTTCTGGACTCCTAAATACGCCATAACTTGTCTTCTAACTATTGTTTAAAGGTTTCGTGAGATTTCGGAAAATAATATTTTGGCACAGCGTCTAGCCTTAACAGCTGGACTTTCGGAATTTATTTTTTTCAATATACAGTCATTGTTACCTAGTCAGAAGTTCTTGTTTAGTGCTGGATTCAATTTTAAATAGTAATTCATTTTATTGAAATAACAATTTGCTTGGCTTAATTAACTTAAAATTATAAACTAATCGCCTTTAACACCAGTTAGTTCACCGAGGATATTGTTTATCGTTAATTCCAGTTAAATGCTAATATATAACTTCATATTCATGAAAAAGTGAAATTACCGATGAAGACATTAAAAATATGATAGTTTAATTGTCTTAAATATGCCCTGCTCATTAAGTACATGACATTTTTTAATACAGACTCATCCCATGACATCATGGCGGTATTAAAAATGTATATATGTCTTTCATCTATCTAATAAATTTCACAGTATTGTGATCATTTCATACATTTTGGAAACAATACAGATATCAAACAAAATCCTTCTTCTTTAACTTTCAACAATGGAAGAAAATTAGGCTATCATCTAGTTAATGAAAGAAAGTAAACGGTTTAAACTTCATAGCAATAATGTAATCAATCATTGTTAGACAAAAATTAGACAAAATTATTTTTAAAAAAATTCTAAAATTTAGTAGAAATTTGTATGATTATTAAATTGAAATCATTAAAAAGATTTTTTTATATATTAAAACGGTCAAAAATTTATTTTTGTGTGATTATATTTTTTGAAGTTATCACTGAAAAACATACGGCACAATTATTAATTAAAATTTCAAAAAAAATAAAAAGTGCATATTTCCACCCTGCAAGGTATATATATGCCAGATGTGGTAATTGTAGGTCAAATGCTCTGATCTGTAAAGCTTAAACACATACAAATTCGTCTTTATTTTTAAAAGAGTAAGTGATATAGTTGTCGAAAATAGTAATTTTTTTAATAATCATTTATTATTAAAGTATACATTTGTATATTTTAGTTACATTTGGTGTGTGAAATTAAATTAACTTGTATCAAAAAGTTGCCACATTTGGATCGTCGCCTAAAATGATTGAGACCTTATATTACAACAATGAAAGTACTTTTTTTTTAATGAATGAATGGTCTATAAATTTGACCATTTCAACTAGCTTGAACAAAATGTTTCATATTTATATATCGTCAATTGTACATATTAAAACAGCGGGAGTGATTTTCTCCGAGACTTTCTCGCATTCTCTCTAACAATGGTCTTATCCCTCATCCTCCGCAGAATTGTACTTAATTAAATCATTCTCATTGTAATAAATTAAAAGTTATACGAAATTTTGGCATATTTCCTTCCTAACTCACGAAATTATTGCAAGCAGTATTGATAATTGTAAAATATAAAATTATCTTTTCTTTTAAATATTTTCACGTATTATATATCATTATGATAACATTTACATAAACTAAGGCTCCGAACTATTTTGATAATGGTCTTCTCAGTATCTATGTATACATAATTTTTATCAGATATTTTCTAAATATTTAACTTTTATGCTCTCCTCTGTTGAATTACGGCTTTCAAACTAGGATTATTTGACGTATGGAATAAGTAATGTGTGGATTATCAGAGTGTCTATCAAGCTTCAAATAAAAAATATATTTTAAATGTTTGAGCTTGAATTTAATTAATTTCGAAATTCCTTACATAACTTATGGCATTTCATAATTTTATTAATTATAACAACTGTAAACATTTGATTCATTTTATAACATAAAATATAACGATCAGAAATGAAAGTTTTGCATTTAGTTTAGTTCGTTAAATTTCCCGTTTTAGTGCAAGACGTAGATTACTTTGGGAAGACTTTGGTGATTTGAAACCCTGATCGATGACAAAGACCACTACTGAACACGCATTTGCTTCTTCAAACTTCAGCGCCACACTACAGATCTTGAAGTAAGTTATCCATGAACTTTCCAACATTTTTCTACAACATTTTTGAAAGCCAGTATAAAGGGAATGCATGAAAGCAAATGCTTCCAAACGAACTCTTCAAATAATATACGAGGACCATTTTTATTTTTTTACAAAATCCGAATGGCCATAAAGAATAACAAAATGAATTTATAACCAAAAATTATTTACAAAGACGATTACTTCTTAACATTATCGCAGAAGAGATGCAAGCATTTGTCATACCAGTGGACCAAGTTTTCGACCCACCCTTCGACTAATGTTGCTATCAGTTATTTGACGTAGGTCTAATTTCATTTATTATTATTATTATTATTATTATTATTTTTGAAATTCCTTATCACCCTGAGAATTCTAGCTGATTTGCCAGTTCTTCCATTCAAGGAAGCGACAAAAATCGTCGGCCTAAATCAGTTTCTCAATGAAGGGAAACAAAGTCTGTCACAACCGAAAATCTTATTCAATGACTAACTAGCATGCCAAAATTGCGACTTTAGAGGGTGAGCATTTATATAATTTTGCTCCATATTTTATCCTTAAAAAGAATTTCTAGACTAATAAAGAACTTCAAAGAAATCTGAAGGTCCATCTTATATTATTGGAGGTGACATTTTTCGAAGAGGAAATCGAAAACTTGGTCCATCGCTATGACAAATTCCTATATTTTAACGGTGATTAGGTCGAAATAACTCTTAGTAATAAATTTTCTTCTCGACTCATCTTTTTTTTGTGATCCTTCGAGTTTTAAAAAAATGACAAAAAATCAATATTTCACATAGCAATGCATCAATTTAAATAAAAGATCATAAACACACAACAAAAATTATAAATGCAAGATATTAAAATTCGAGAATTATTTGAGAAACTAGATTCTTTTTTTGACAAAAAATAATGAAAATTAATATACAAGAATGAAAGCAAATAGCCACAATAACATGTTACAGCTGGGTATGAATAATCAATATATGAATTTGAAAAAAAAGCTATATAACGTAAAAAAAATATTCAATTTTGCCAAATATTTCTCTGTAAGCTGCATACCAATTTACTACATCATTTCCGTAACAATGCAATGAATTTGTAGCATCATTAAAAATGAGTTGTCAAATTATAATTCATTTAGATCATGAATGATATTAATAAACTATCAATTTCCCAAGAGTTATCATTTAGATCCGATACTATTTAGCTAACTATTTTAAAGAAGTTATCTATCTTACATTATTTGAAGTACAATGGGTGATCGATTAATAAAAGAAAGTATGGACTACTTGTAAATCAAGCAATGGGCACCTCCACAAAATCTTATTATGTTTAAACAGTGAACACGTGTTTTGATATCTCACAGAAGTAACACTATTTAAAAAATTTGAAAAATCGGATATTTCTATCTTCTGTTGGTCTCGCATAAAGTAGATAAATAGGAAAAAAGTGGAATGCTAAATAGTTGATAGAAGGCATAACAAGCTCTCAAGGCGAATTGATAAACATGAAAATCGATCTTTAAAGTGCTAGATGTGAAATTTTATACATCGATGTGAACTATTATTGTGGAAATAAAATTCGAACTTAAGTTGTGTTTTTTTTTTTTTTTTTTGCTTTATAGCTGATTTCTGTTACTTGAATTTTTGTAAAATGTTTCTTTTTTTTTTTTGAAATTTTAAAATAATATATTAGAAAAATATAATTTACTTATTAATATTAGATTAATATTTAATTTAAAATATTAAATTAGAAAACTTTAATTTCGAAATTTAAAACAATAAATTAATAAACTTTAAAAGTGACGTATAAAGGACTGCGCTCATTACAGAAAACAAGTCGTTTTTATTTATTATTACATATACACTCAAGAGCCAAAACATTATGACCATTTCCACATTTTGCAATGAACTCGCCTGGATGACGTGGAAGGCACGTGATCAGGTGAAAGTGGTATTTAACTGCTGCTGGAGAGTCTGAAGAATCATTCTTTCACTTATTTCTGTGTGTGATGGGAAAGGCTGCGGATCCAAGCGACTTTGATAGAGGGCAGATTGTAATGGCTCGAAGGCTCGGAACAAGTATTTCCGAAACTGCACGACTCGTGGGCTGTGCGCGATCTATAGTTGTTAGTACTTATGCAAAGTAGATGAATGACGGTCAAAGCAGCAGTAGACGACATGGTGTTGGACGACCACACGCTATCAAAGAAAAAGGTCGTCGGAGACTGTCTCGCATGGTGAAGCAAAACCGGAGCCAGACAGTGGCTCAGCTGACAGCCCAATACAATGCAGGGCCAAGTAGAATAATATCGAAGCACACTGTTCAGCGGACACTGTTGGGTATGGGGCTACGCAGCAAACGTCCCACTCGTGTGCTTTTGCTGACCAAGCGTCATCACCAACTGCGCCTGCGCTGGGCCCGGGAACATCGCGACTGGTCCATGGATCAGTGGGAGAGAGTTGCCTGGTCAGATGAATCATGGTTTGTCATGCATCACGCCGATGACCGTGTCAGGATACGCCGTCTTCCAGGCGAACAGTTGCTCCCTCAATGTACAGGCCGGTGGTGGCGGTATTATGCTTTGGGAGACGTTCTTTTGGGCGTCTCTGGTACCCGTGGTTGTGGTAGAGCATACTATGAATGCTACAAGGTATGGTATCTGAACATCATTGCGGACCAGTTGCACCCTTACATGACCTCTGTTTTTCCAGCTGGAAATGGAATTTTCCAACAGGACAACGCCCCGTGTCACAAGGCTAAAATTGTGTTGGAGTGGTTCCAGGAACATGATGCTGAATTACAGTTAATGTCCTGGCCGCCTAACTCACCGGATCACAATCCGATAGAACACCTTTCGGATGACATGGGACGGCAGCTCAGAGTTCAAAGACCACCAATTCGTAATATCTCATATTTGCGTGACCGTTGCTTAAACATTTGGTACAATCTGTCTCCGGCCATCTACCAAGGATTTGTGGCATCCATGCCAAGGCGGGTTGAAGCTGTGTTACGCGCCAAAGGTGGGCCAACTCGTTACTGACAGGTGGTCATAATGTTTTGGCTCTTGAGTGTAAATAAAAACGTATAGTTATTTATTTTTGAAGTGTTATGAAAAAATTGATCAAATTTCCATAAAAATTTATGGTAAATAGTTGATTAATTAGTGAATATCATCATCAACAGATTGTGTTCACCCACTGCATTTAAAAATAAAACCTCTTCGTTTATCTTTTAATTGTAAAGGATAGTCTTTATTATGGTAGGTTTCTTTCATGCTGCATTAACTGATTTCTCAAAATGAAGCAAATGAATTTTTTTCTACAATATTTTGTAAAAACTCGTGCATTTCTAAGTGAGAATTTTGTTTCTTATGGCACTTGCCAAGGACAAGCCCGCTGTTTGAAGACAGCCGATTTAAGCCTAAGGGGAAGCGCCTCTTGTTTTTATCGTAGAGCCATCTTGGGCCAAGAGTACGACTTGACTACTCGCGCATCACTCATTCGCTTGCACAACCCCTTTTTACAGGAGGGCACATTCACACATCTCACAGATAGAACAACCATGCCCAAACCGGGACTCGAACCCGGGACGTCCAGATCACGGGGAAGACGCGCTACCCCTATGCCAGGACGCCGGCTCACCGTTTGTAATGGTGAGAAGTCTAATCATGCAGATTTAATATTATCAGCATTGCTAATACGATGTTTAATTGGATAATATGTTATATTTGTATCCTGCTTAGAAGATACATGAAGGCTGTTTTGATACAGAAAACCGTATCAAAAAGTCTTTACTTCGAAGGGCTAAAATGGAAAGACAGTTGACTAATGGATGATTTAAAACACCTGCCACAGTGGATCGGAGTTTAGTTCGAATCCTAATTTTGTTTTCAGCTGAGATTGTACAAGAATTCGAATTCGAACCCGCCCTGTTTCAATCATAGAATCGAGAACTTACTACTAGATTTTTTTTCTATCTCACCTTGCAACATGAAACAATGTTTTAAAAATTCTCAACCGTAGACTTCCATCTGAATTTTCCATCAGTAAATAGTTAAAATTATTCAAAGAAATATGATTTCAGTTTGTTTTTATACTCTGATATAAAACAATGTTTGAAAATTTCGTTGAATGCACTTATAGTTTTTCCCCCGAAAACCAAGGCTCAGTCATTTAAATGTCAGGGTTCAACAAAAGCAATGTTCAATTAAAAGAAAATATTTTCAGGTTAAAAAAAATTCAAACATCGCCTTCCTTGTGGTAAAAAAACTGTATTCACATTTGATATATATTAGGGAATGGGAAAAATTGCAAGAACATGATTTTTTAATAAGTACATTGAATTTTAATAATTATTTGAAGACAATATGAATTCTCAAGAAAATGAAGTGATATTGTCTACATTTCATGATCCCATGATAAGTAGACCGTTTTACACCACTAGTCCGGAAAAGTTAGGAGAAAAATAAAAGTTTTATTTAACATACAGAATATTTTTCTCTCGCATTCTAGTAGAAACAGAAACATTCTAGTAGATTACAGAATAATAATAATAATAAATATAAATAACTTGAAAAATAATTATATACGAATGATATATTTTCTAAAAATCATGAGAAGCATAAAATGCATGTTTATTTTAGTAGAAAATCACAAATTTAATATCAAACAATTACAAGATGCCCTTTAAAATCACAAGTGCATTTTATATTAAAATATTTTGAAATATTTTAATGTAAAATATTAATAACGAATATTTAGCATTAGTAATATTGCAAAAAATAAAAATATTTTGAGATATTACTTGAAAAAATTAAAAATTATGCATGTTCGTATTTTCAAGGCGAATTTTGTATTTACTATATTACTGACAACATTTATTTATAAAATAAATTTTACATCCTTGATTTGTGATCAGATGAAAAAGATAGAATCAAATATCACTTCACTACTTTTCATTTACGAAGAGTTTTGGCATCCGTCGTCAGTCTTACACAAAAAGAAGTTACCTTCTCCCAGCCTTCCCCTATTTTCTCAAGATTCACACAATAAATTTGAAAATGCTTATTTAGAAAGGTTTAGATTTTTTAAAATTAGACTTAAAAATAGGATTCAATAGGCTTAAGACTCATTACTTCGGTTAAAAATTCCTTTTTATAATTCAAATAATTGTTTTAAAATTAGATTAGAAGATTTATTAGATTTCCTATTTGATTAGAAGATATAAATATGTAGGCAAATAAGTTTTTTTTTTTTTTTCAGATCATTTTCAACCGAACGATTTTTTTTTTTTTTTTTTGTAAAAGATGAATATTTCAACAAAAATAATTTGTAATGAATAAAAAAATTGAAAAATATTTTCCAGAAAAAAAAATTTTAATGACTTTTTTTTATTTAATTTCTGTTCATTTAAAATACTCTTTAATTTTACCTATATTTAAAGGAAAGTTCTGATAGAAATTGCAATCATTTTTTTCAAAAAGATCATATAGAGATTAACGCCGCAATTAATATAATGATTGTCTTTTACGGTATTTTGAGAAATATTTAAAAAAAAAATTTAATTACTTTTTTTATTTAATTTCTGTTTATTTTAAATACTCTTTAATTTTAACTATACTTAAAGGAAAGTTCTGATAGAAATTGCAATCATTTTTTTCAAAAACATCATATAGAGATTAACGCCGCAATTAATATAATGATTGTCTTTTACGGTAATTTGAGAAAGCAATTGCGATCTATTAAAAAGTTTTCATTTAATACCACACATAACGCTGTCTCTACTAATAATAAAGATGAATGTGTTCGGATATGTGTCCGTGTGTGTTGGTATTTGACCTGCAGATTTGGAAATTTGCTACATATGCATTTTGAAAGGTGGGATTGTGAGGCAATTTTTTTAAAAAATTAATTTATTAAATTAAAATTTTAATTAATTAAAAATCAAGCGAAATCTTGGAGGAGTTTTCTCACAACTTCTGAAAATATTAGAGTACAAAAATATATCTTACACCCTTCCAAAATAATAATAAAAAAAATTGGTACCAATTTAATAGTCATGCAAATATTTCCTGATTTTTGGCAATTCAAATATATATATTTGAATTAATTTCTACCATTGTTGCTTTGAAATTCAAACCGTTTTGACTATTTCATCAAATATAATCATTTGATTTTCTTCCACTGTCGAAAACTAAAGAAAAAAAATTCTATTTGACTCTGTATAGTTTACAATACCTAAAATTTAATAGACCGGTGAACTGACCATATACGTTTTTAATAGTGCTATGAGTCATTCTACTTCATTAGAATATTTCATGTACAGAATGAATTAAACATTTGAAAGACATTTGAAAGTAAAATAACACGGTTCCACAATTTGTTGCAGCAGCATTTAGTATTGACAAAATACTATTAATAAAATTTCTCTTCTTACCAAAATACTGGACCATCAGATTCTTTTAACCGTAAAATTGATATGGATCTAGGCGAATTTGCTTGTGTGACAAAATAACGTTCAAAGTTGTCAGAAAAGAATTTTAATAAATCTAATATTTACAAAAAAAAAAATCCTTAAACTATCGTTTGCATTTTTTCCAGAAAAGAAATTGTTAAGTTGAGTTGTTTAAATCAAATCGCGCACGCGACACTATTCAACAATTTGAGAGAATCAAGTGTGTAAAGTTATATTACTGAAATAAAATATAACCAATATTTCCGGTCAGCCTGCTTGTCGTCAAAGGCGAATAGTCGTCAATATATATTTAAAATCGAATATCAAAAAGTGTTCTTTTGTCTTTTCATACATAATGGGATGAAATGATCTCATTTCGAAATATTTAATCACTATTTATGTATATATAAAAACACTAACGTAAGTGCTTCAAAAGTCACCCACATTACTTATAGTCGGGTGGCAACAGTCAAATGTAAACAAAATAACATACGAATTTTAAACTGCTTCGTTCAATATATTTACAGCTGCATTAAATTGTGCACTTCCTCAGTTAATTGATAAAACTGCAAATTATTATTAAATGTTTTTTTTAAGCTTTTGCCGTATCAACAAAGTAGTCAATTTAGCGAGGGGAAAGAAGTCAAGAAATAAGTTTCAAACAGAGAGTTTAATCGAGCGCAAAAATAGGCTTAAAAGTAACCAAATGGGTAATCGCTGACTTGCCTATGGAAAGTGAGGGAAATATCTTCCAAAACAATGATCTCACAAAAATTGTCTTTGTATCATTTTAAGATTAAAATGATACAATGAGTATTATAGAAAGGAAATTGATATCCTTAAATAGGTATGATTAATATCTATTAATTTTAAGAATATTGTCTAATTCAATTTGATAGACATTTTTAAATGTTATGTTGGAGTTCAAACTCATGCCTCAAAACATTCAGTCGCGTTCTTTTATAAATCATAAACTCCATAACAGAATTTTCACTTTCGCTTTTATTTCATGATATATACTTTTAAATTTTAATTAATTCAAATGAATTCATGTTTTTCAGTTCGTATCAAATAACAAAGTAAATTTTTTAAAAATATATTTTAGTACAGATTAAAAATTTAGTAATCTAGGTGAACAAGTTAATAGCCAAAAGCAGCTAGTTGCTTAAAAGCAATGTTAAATACTGAAATCTACAAAACGAAAGAAATTAGTCTAACAGCGTATAAAATAATAATATTTAAACAAATAGAATGGGACAAGATAAATCAAACGTATAAATACCATTAAAACCTTTTTGATCAAAAAAGTAAGCGATTACTTTTTGTCATTTAACGTACAAAATATGCACACAGAATATTTTTCTTATGAATGCTATTGCAAATTTTACAGATTTGGTGTGTGTCACAATTCTTTCTTGGCAGATTGAAAAGCGGGAAGGGTTTTAAAACAGACAGCATGTTTGGAAAAGGCTTCATTTGGTATTCTAAACAGGCTCCACGGGTTCATATCCACCCAGGAAATATCTCGCATTTCAAGGTGTTTCTTTATATACAGTTGTGACGGGAAGTAAAAGTGGAACAAAACGCCCATAGAAACTTAGTATAATAGTAAAATTGTTTACATTGTTTATGCTAAATCATTTGATTTTTGCTATACTTTTCATATATTTTCCGAACATTTTCAATTGATCTGTAGTAGTGGTAAGTTTTTTTTATTCTTTTTTATTTCTAAAAGTTGAACTAAGAGAAAAGTTTTTCTCGAGTTGAATTAACAGTAAAAATCATTCATTCCCTGATATTAACGACTGATATTTTTTTAACACAACTTTAAACATGTGACTTTAAAACGCAGACATTTTAAGGGTTGAATATTACATTTTTATTAACAGGGAACTTAAAACATATTTGAGTCTCCAAAATTTGATGGATTTCTGGTTACATGCTTAAAAGTACACATTATATCTTAAAAATGATACCAAGAATTATTTTTTGTAGGAACTAAAAGTATAGAGCAACAAACTACGTTGCTCTATACTAAACTCTATGTAAAGTATAAGAGTTTTCTTTGCAAATGGCTTTCCCCCTATTTACAGACCAATAATTTTAATTCTTTGACTCTTTTGTCTTCTCTGCCTCTAATGATTTGATGCTTTATATTTTACAAAAATGTTGTAGTATCATTTCAACCAACTTTTTATTGAATATTGAGAATATTCATAAAGTACTTATGGGTTGCCTTCATTTTTGTACATATTTTAATTTCAATGAATAGTAGAAATAAAATATAAATTAGAAATTTCAAAATCCAATAATTTATTGTGTAAACCATACTACGGTACACAATTAGAGTATACCTATTAACACATACACACACACACACACACACACATATATATATATATATATATATTATAGACTATTTTGTGTTAATAATTAGTACACAAATTTAGAGATAAAGTTGAAACAAATTCAGATCTTTACAACAAGAGCATTTCTAAACTAACTGAAATTCTAAAATTTAAAGCCTCTAAGAGATATGTTATAGTCTTTAAAAAAAATTCAACTCCATAAGATAATTAATTGTGCTTCTCTGCATCTAATTTTGCGATACTTTCTGTTTCAGAAAATTGTTGCAATATCGATTCAATCTTATTTTGTGTTAATGATTGGTATGCATATTTAGAGGTAAAGTTGAAACAGAATTCAGATCTTTACGACACAAGCATTTCTAAACTAACAAAAATTTCTAAACTGTTCTAAAACTAAAGCTTCTCGTAGGGATGTTATAGTTATATATATATATATATATATATATATATATATATATATATAATGAACTCCATAAAATTATTAATTGCGGGAAACATGAATACTTGTCAGTAAAATATACATTCATAACTAAGTAATAAATTGAATAAATTGATTCAAAAAGTTCTCGAAATATTAAAAATATTGTAGAATTATTACAGAACAGAAAATTGGCCGACCTCAAGAAAGATAAAATTCGATCACAAAAGTACTATGTCTATTGATCCTTCCCAAAGCGACCAAACTTCCATTCTCTTGTATATCGCTCGGACTCTGAACGACTTTCGGCAGGTTTATGCAGTATCCTACGATTGCGAAATTCTTTTTGCCTAAGAGCCGGAAGTAAAATCGTTACACGGTATCTTTCTTGGAGTGCATCTCTTGCTTGCGTTCCCGCTCCTTCAATACATTAATTAAAATTTTAAGGTAGATTGAGAGAATAGCATCCATTTCAAGATTGGCAAAGTTCGATTTCAAAAATGCTGAAATCTGCGTTTCACAGGAAATGTGTCATGTTTTATTTAAGATGATTTTTAAACCATAAAATTTTATTAAAAAGTTATCTAAACAATATAAAAATAAGATTATATTTAATAAATAATATAAAATCTCATTTATATGCGTTCAGGATATAAAATGTCAGTATTTTTAATTTGGTTTAGATTTTAAGGAAATATCTTGTTGAAAATTGCACAAATATTGTTTTTAAATCTCTGTTTTAATAAGCGTAATTCGTTCCTTAAAGAAAGGCATATTAAATTCTAGATTCAAAATCCACAATTCATAAAATACAAATGGTGTTCAAAAATTTCTATTTCAATAGTAAATTAATTTTTAATGTATTTTTGAGTAATAAGAAATGACAAATATTAAGATATTGAAGTTTCATTATTGCTGATATTAATGATGAAAAGATATTTCATTTACATTTATTTAATTAAAAGCATACGAAAAAAATATAGATTAAACTTTCATTTTCCTATTTATCCAAGTAAAATAAAACAGTCACCTACCACAAACTAAATTAATCACTTTGCAAGTTTTTTAAATCAATTTCTTCGTACCATCTATGTTTTAATTCCATTGCTAATATCGAAATACAAGAATTCAAATATACTGTTATTTTGAAATTGCGATTTCATTAGTTCTCACACGAGAATACTTTTACTGTACTTTATACTCATGACAATGTTCGTCAATGATTTTTACATTCCCTCTAATTGCAAAGATTATTCATAAAAAGTTGCATATTTCTGCACATATCTTGCATGTAATGTGAAAGTGAAAACGTGCCAACAGAAACCTAAACCGTTTCATTAGCATTATTATTTCCTCCATGTCCGCCGTAAGTTTGGTAAGACGAGTAATTAATTATGAAATTTAAATAGAATCACTCGAGCTCTGATAAGTTGACAGCTTGTATCGTTTGATGCGTTTCGCGGTAGACGACAAGAAAGAAATGAGTACCGAGATTATTTTTTACAACCTACAGAAAAGCGGAATTAACTTAATTAAAGACCGTATATCTTTGGTTTGACATAAATAACCTCATTAAAACAGTTTGAGAGGGAACACGCGTCAAAATATGATTACGATTTAAAGGGTGAGGAAATTTAATCATTGGCGCCAAGAAAGATTTTTTTTTCAGCCAGTATTATTTTCAGGTTCTCATCGGAGTAGAAAATAAAGATTCGTATCATGGTAAATACAGTTATTTAAAAAGAATCAAACGTTAAAGCAATGATATCCTCCTGTTAAAGGTGTGTATAATTCAGTAGAAAAATCCTAGTTATTTTTAAATATTAATATTAGATCAGCATATTATATAGTATTAAAAATCAATCCACTCAAGAGTTTTTAACGAATTGACTGTAATGTTACTTAATCTGTAACGTTATAATTAATGAAATTCCGGTCTGGTTAAGCGAGGTAAATTCATTCATTCCGGTAAGATTTAATTTTAGAAAGATTAATTTTCTCAAATTGAGCTTTCCATAATCCCGATTTTAAATAAAATTTGCTTTACCCATGATCTAATTCTACTACTATCGTACATAATCAATTCTGTAACATCATTCATTGATATATAACCAAAAAAGTACGATAAATATTTAAAACAAGAAATAATGAAACGATGTTATATCAATTATTTTATCGCCGATTTTAAGTGTTTCGCAGGTAAATAGCTTACATTTTTTAAATACAAACTAACCGCTTTCAATTGCTTCTCATCATATATATTCAAACTAACCGCTCAATTGATCCTTCATCTTATTAACCCTTTGCACTCGGATTGCTCCTCTCAGGACGGTGTACTATTCAGATGTTTTATTTAATTGTTTTTTAATTTTGATTGTTAAAAATATCTATAGAGCGGTAAAAATAGGATTAGTTTTTCGTAGAAAGGCAACTTAAAACAATTATATATATTCATTTTTAGAAGCAATAAACAAGTCTTTGTATTAGGTGAATAATTATGCATTGGATTACTTTTTCGAATGCATAGGGTTAATAGCATCATTTTAATCTTGTCATATAAATTTATTTTTACACAATCTTATTGTAACAAAAGATATTTTTTAAATTTAATATTTGAACCACAAACATAAGTTTTGAATGGTAAGCTATTTTTACTTAGTGGCGAAATTGGTATGATTGTTGAAGCTAGGGACTCTGTCAAAATATTATTTTGCAATATTTCTCAAAATATTAGGGCGGTGGAAATAGGCAGACATTGATAACACTATGGTCATGTGTTACTATATGAAACAAAAATTGATGAAATCGGTAGTGTAGTTGAGTTCATTGATGTAGCGTGGGAATTTGTAAGGTGGTACCAGTTCCTGTATGTCTTTCGTTATCTGATTGAAGCTCAAGATTACAACAGAGCCCAGAATAGCCCTATAACGACCCGTTTGTCTCAAACGGATCATTAATATAACTAAATTAAACTCAGATGTGGTTGGGGATCAGAGTTTTGTTGAAGTTTTTCCTCATAGAGAATGTATAATGCAGTAATGTTTTTCCTACGTTTCTTTTTCGATTTCTCACGTAAATGGAGGGGGCAGAGGACTATCAACCATTAGTGACATATTTAAAGGTTAAAAGTTTTCATTTAAAGTAAACATTGGTAAAATCGGACTATTAAATTTCAAAATTTGTACTGATTAGGTATTAGCAGGCTATCGTAAATCTAGAGCATCTGAAGAGAGTATTCTAAGAGAATTCTGCCAAATTATAATAGAACGCATCAAAATATGCAATAGCTGTAAGAACGGGCAATGACAATCGCATTAAAATTTTTAAATTGTTCTTAACAAAATTTTTCAAAATATTTAATAGTCCAAACGAACGAAAATTACTCGATTATATTTTATGGTATATATCTATTTCAGATATTGATGAAGAGATGCAAAATTACAGGATTTATTCAACTCCTTAATATCCCATGTGATTGCTTATATATATATATATATATATATATATATATATATATATAAATTTCTTATTTCTGCAGAAGTTTTTAAAATTTTTGCGCCATTCAGTTTTCATACGAACTTGGGAAATCAAAATTCTATTATTTATTTTTCATTTAAATTCATTGTGGTTTGTATTTTCCGTCATTTCTGGTATTATTCTGGGGCGTGTACATTCAACAAATCAATCCTTTGGGGGTACTTCAGAGGTATACGCACCATATGTTGGAAATCTCTAATGTAGATCAACTTATAAGATTTTCAACTCGGCAGGAAATTTAAAAATTTCTGTTAGCTCATAGTTGAGAGAGATACTAGAGATAAAATAATAATGACATGAATTCAATCGAATTAAAATAAAATTTTAAGAAAATAAAATTAAATTTAACAAATTTCAGGTTCAAAGTTTAAAAATTAATTTTTAATTCTCGTATACGAAGACCACGATGAGAAAAAATTGTAATCGTCAAAAAATTTCAAACTCGAGATGCCGACTAATCCCCGCGTTTTAGACATCTGCAAGTTCAAGGGAAAAAAAAACCCCTTTTCAAATAATGTTTGTCTGCCTACTTGAAAAACTTCAAACTAAATGGATGAAATTTGGTATGCCATCTTTATATCAAATTTATAGATTTCTGTCAAATTATGAACAAAATCCAACAAACTCGCTTAATTGTGAGAATGTCTTCTCGTACGTTTGCTTGTCATTGTTTGCTTACTAAAGTCTCCTCGAATCAGAATGTGATTGTTATGTTTCTGAATCTTTCACTATTGACGATTTATATTGGCGATTCCTATTTCATGATTTATATTGGCCACTTCCTAATTGAAGCACCTGCTCTTGCTCATTGGCACCAAATTTGGATCATTTGCACATCGGATTTCATTGTACTTATTTGCAAAATTCCGCGATTATACTTTTCTTCCTTCTTGGTACTTTGCTTTCAATGTACCTGAGTGTAAATCCATATTCTTTTGTTTAATTTACGTTAAAAATAAAACTTTGTGAATCAATCATATTTAACAAGACTACTTCTATTTCTAGCAGAAATATAGTCAATTAAAAATAGTTTTCAAAAAAATATACAGAACTATAATATCCCTTTTTAACCTTTCTAATACATGAAAAGCAACCAGTGCAGTTTTCTTATTAAAACTCTAATGAGTGTTAATTCGATAAATGTGCAATCATTGTCTCATTTTTAAAATTTTTTGTGCACAAAGTGTTTAAAGATAAAATACTGTAATCGTCAAAAATTCGAACTCGAGAGTTTGACGAATCACCAGGCTTCATACTTCCCCGAGTTTGAAAAGCATACTTATAGCATTATATTGGCTTATCTGCGAACGCGACAACTCAAAAACGCTTTGAGCTAGACGGATGAAATTTGTATATGGCCAAATCTGTAGATTTTTGTAAAATTTTGAACGAAATCCACGCAGAACGTGTCTGTCCATGTTCCAGTGAACATGATAACTACAAAACATAAATAATTAGATAAATAAAATTTGATATACAAGTTTATTTTGTAAAATGTAAACAAACTTTTATGACATTTTAAACCAAATTTGTCAAACTATCTGTTGGTCTGTACTTACGCAATGCATATAGCTAATAAAGGCGAAGATTCAAATATATGAAACTTGGTATGTAATCTTGTGACTACATCTATAATTCCATACCAATTTTTGGTTTCAACCTGCCATAAAAGAGCCATTTAAAATATATATTCGCACCCTAAGCCCACAATTTTATGAGAGAGGAGATTTATTTTTTACTGCAGAACATGCGGGAAAGTTTCGGAGGAACCACTCCCGTTGCCTTAACGTAATAATACTTATAGATTAATATATTATTTATAAATTTCAACATGCAACATGCAAAAATAATTCAACACATTCTATAAGGAACCTAGAGCTACCAAATTTGGCATGTAGTTACTGTTTAGGTAATCAGTGATCAATAAGAAAAAGTTTCCAAAACATAAGTAATATTTTTAATTAAAATTTTACTATTCCCCCCTTATAATTTTGAAGTATATAATTGCAAGAAAAATATTTTTACACCACTTTAAAATTAAAAAAATATATATGCTTTTCAATAATACTAATTTTATTTCGTGACAATTTTTTTCCCAATTTAATTAAATTTTTAAAAATATTTGCAAGTATATTTTCAACAACATTTTTATTGTTTTAATTCATACACTAATGCATTGAGACGGTATTAAATAATTTTCTTTGTGCATGTGGTAATAGTAAATTTAATAATTAATAGTAAGTTTAATAAAATAAAAAGAGGGAAATCAAGCACAAAACATTTTCAAGCTATTTCGGGATTCAAATCTTACTATAATTTTTTGTATGTATTTTGTATGTATTTTAAAAATGAAACTTGAACATTTGACTATCACGAGAGGAAAAAATAATAGCTATTTAGTCGATTGTTTGAAGCTATTGACGAAATCAGAATATTACAAAATTTGTTCAACCAAAACATTGTGTTAAAAATCATAAAATAAATAAAAAAAATTGTTAAAAAATTCATTTATCGGTTCCTTTTCCGTAAGCACCTTATGAGCGTGTAGATCTATTTTCATTGAAAGTAAAATAGACTTCTTTTTCATTGCCACAAGAAAAAATAGAAATTTAGTTTCAAATTTAACAAAAGGACAAAAACTAAAAATAGCTTGCTGAATGCTTCAGATAAATAACCATTGGATCCAGTAAGGAAATATATCAATGCATCAAACCGTTTTATCAAGGGAATAAATCTCATGCAGCACGTGCTGGTGAATATATCGCACTCCATTAATCCCATTCCAGTCAAGTACAAATCATACATTAGCTCAATTCAATCGCGTATAAAAGTATATGCATACATCATACGGTTACTGAACCAGAGATTGAGCGAAAAACCACCTTCGGCGGGCAACATAATATTTTATATAAATCGTTTGGCGGTATGGATCAAAGAAGTGAAATAGAGGAAATTATCTTTATCTTGATCATGCAGGGATTACACTTTAACCTCCATGCAGAGGCCCTTCCACATAAATTATAGTACACATTTAGAATTGGCATGCTTAACTATGAAATAAATTGTAATTTTTAAAATCAGCCATCTTTAAGGTCTTAAAGTTAATGGAGATTAAGTTTTTGACAACAGTAAATTTCCTATAATGTAGCATTCAGCATTAAGTTTCTTTATTTTTGAAAAATTGTATATTCATTTCGTAACAAATACGAAAAACAATTTTATCAAGAAATATCCACAGTGCAAAGTTGACAATAACTCGATTCATATCCCCTTGACAAATATTAATATATCAAATTTAGGTGTTTTGTATACAAAAATACACGAATATAATTCACATTTTAACTTCTACGCCAAAATTTTGAAAAATAACAGCATAATTTTGTACACCATTTTAAACATAAAAAAATTGACCTTTTAGTAGTATTACTATTATTTTTGTATAATTATTTTGAGTTTCAGTTTGCACAAGTGTATTCCTATTCTATTTTAACCACTTTTTTGAACGTAAATAATATTTGTTGTTTTAAGTATAAATATTAAATCGTGTTCACGAATTAATTACTATTTTTCACGCACGCACTTTTACCAGTTTTAAATTTAAGTTAGCATTTTCTCTTTTGCTTTTACCTTTCTGTACTTTATTTAGAGACTACTGCCTTTTAAAATTTTTCTTTAATTTGTTTCTTTAATTTTCTTTATTTTTTAAATTTGTTTTACTTAATTTAATCTCATATTTTAGTATTTAAAAATTTTTAATATGTCTAATTAGTTTAATTTGTATCTTATTAATGATTTTTTTTAGTGATAGCACGTCGGGATATTTGTAATATTTTGTTCAGTATTCTTTTGCATTCTTAAATAAACGGACAATAAATTAATTTAATTTTATTATTCATTTCTTTAACTGCGTTTGTAAAAGAGAAATGTTTATAAGATAGCTGGTGATCTGGTGCTGTATTAATATAAATTTTAAAAAATGAAGATATTCGATAAACTGTATGTGTTTTTTTTTTTCATTTTACTGAAGTTTATATCATTTAAAAGTTTTATTTTCTATAAAAAAGATAAATAATGCAATTTTTTAAAAAAATTATAAATTATTAAAATAAAGTATGCATTTTCTATATAATAGGAAACGTTTATAATATGAAGTTTGTATCTTCCAAACAATTATTTCCAAACAAAATTTTTATCTTTGGAAAACATTTTACATATTGTATCTGGACGTATAAATATAAGAGAAATGATATAAAATTAACTTATAAGAAAAGTTTCAACGGAGAAATTTATCTTATTTTCTGACTTAATAATACATTAAATTTCATGTCATAAAAATGTGAATTAAATATATCTATATTAAAAATATTATCATCTAATTTAAAATTAACGAATAAAAATTTAGAATATTTATTTCAGAAAGAAGTACATAACAAATAATTCATCATTATTAAAATTTAAAAAAATTATTTTAGTGTTTTAGGATGATATTAAGAATTTAAATTATTTATGACCATTAAAAATATATTTGATTATTTTTCATTTAAAAACTAAACAATAATTCAAATACTAAGAGAAAAACATTTATTTTTCTCTTAATATTTTTAAAAATGAACATATTAATTAAAAGTATTTTTAACATTGCTAATTTAATTTCAGTAATTTTCAAAAAAAAAAATTAAATGAAAAAAAACCATATCGACAATCAAACCCAGATCCCCTCTAACGAAGTTATTACTTTGACAACCACGCTACTGAGTTGAACTCGGTGACAAGTATACAAACAATATAAAAAAATTAAGGTTATTTTCTTAGCATTGGCTGGTTATCGCACTTTAATATTTTAATGAATGAACAATTCTAATATTATCACACTAAATCTCATCCCGAATTCAATTTCCACCCGTGCCTTTCCTTTGTAAATGTAGATGTCTTCAGTTATTGTGTACTTGTTGAAAACAAAGAATGAATAAATAGTTCTCCTAATACAAACTAACCATTTCAGAATGCAACTAATTGTTATTAGAGAAGTTTTTATTTAAGTTGACAAGTGCATTTCATTTAAAATCGACAAACGAAAGCAAAACAAAACAAAAAAACAAACAAAAAAGGTTCAATATTTACATAATGTAGCTTCAAAATTTAAATTGGACTACACAAAATTTTATCTCTTCATTTAATTTCTTTTTCAGGAAGATTTTAGCTATACATATATTCACAAAAATTATGTTTGTTCGTCTTTTCAAATGATCTGATCCATTTGATATCATTTAAAATTTAATTAAAAAATTTTCTTTAATATTTTTTTCACAATAGCGTTTTATTTGCACACCAATTTCAATATGAAATCATTATAAAGGATTGTTTTAATTCAAAATAACAAATATTATCTAAAGTATAAATTTTAGCAACGTGCAAAAAATTTTATTTCTTCAAATTAAACTGAATTCCATTAATCTGTTTTAGAAGATCGTTCCAAGTGTCATGAATATTAATTTTATATTATTTAAATTATAAATGAATCTTTGCAGCCAAGATTCCAATTTTACTGTCTTTTTTTATAAAAGTTTCTTTATTATTACTTATTTGTTTCGATTTTTATTCGTCTGCGAAAATAATAAACGGGCGAAATCATTATTTTTTTTATCTTTTTTACTTCCTTTTAATAACTTTATTTCACGAATCGTTAGAGTTCTGATTTCGGTAATGTTTATCATGCTACTGGCAACGATGTTTTATTGTGCATATGATAAGAATAAAACAAAACCATTTTTAAGATATGACAATAATTCATTTTATCAGCATATTTATTATTTAAAATTTTTGTTAAGAATTTTGTCGACAACTATAAATAACAATTAAATTAATCGAAAAACTGTATTTTCCCAAATTATTCAAAATTGTGTTGGTAAAATGCAAAATTAATACTCTATTGATTTCCGTCATCATACCAAATGTTAAATACTCATACTTCTGCTATCTTCGAATCAATATTTTCGAAACAAAACTGGTATTTTAGGGTTGCAAAAAAAAAAAAATGACTTATCACATTTGGAGAATTATAGCAATTAAAAAAATATAGTTTCGTGATGTACAGTATATCTTAGTTGCCTTCATGTATTTTAAAATACATTCCTCTTCGAAGAAGTACCAGAAGTAATAAAAATAAAATTGAAAAATTATATTAGATTGAGTTTATTTTTTGCATGGAAGATATTGTCTAAAGTAAAGAATTTTGAAAATCGTGAAGTAGGTATGTTCTAAATATTTTTAGAAAATAAAATTTAATCTGGTTAATTTAAGTATTAAAATTTATAAGGATCGGATTGGCAAGTTCTAACTGCATTTCAGAATAATCCATTTTTAATAAGATTAATTTAAATTCTGAATTTTAAATAGGTATAGAAACTGTGGATAACTAATAAAAATGGAAAAATTCATTGCGCTTTTTCTGAATTTACAGAAAACTGTAGGGAGGTTTCAGAATATAAAGATTTTTAATGATTTTTGTCTTGCTTTTTAAAATTAATTCCAAGGTTAATGAAACTAAGATACAGATTTTGATGAAATTATTAAAGACGTAAAAAAGCTTCGGCCACTCTTTCTAATCTTTTCTTAAAACCTATTTTCCTTTTCATACAAAAAGGAAGAAAAAGCATTAACGGTAAATTGAAAAAAATAGAAAGTAATTTTACTTACTTATTCAAGTTAACCTATACATTTTCATTCCCTTTTCTTACCAGCGATTTAGGGGAAAAAAAAAACCGTTTTCACTAATGAAATCAATACAATATAAAAATTTGTAAGATTTATTCATATTCCTTGATGTATAAGCCAAATGGAAATTGTCTTCCAGTTAATAATTATTTCATTTGTACAGATTATATACTAATTAAAAGTAAAAGCAAAATATACATATATTCAAAATATGTTTAACATTTTACTAAAATATCCAACGATTTTATTATTGATTTTTATTTAAATGATTAACCAATAATATAATGTTGCTCACTATTTGAAAGGAAATAAATTGCTTTTCCAATGAAAATTTTAAAAAAAGGAAATTATAAACATTTTCCAAATATCAGAAAGAAAGAATAGACGCATATTCCGTAGTTAATAACTTCCTAGTTATGAATTCCTCCTATTGGCTTTTTTTTTCGTTTTATGCCCAAAAGCGAGAAGATTGTTATTGTATTTGCTTTCGAATTTAAACTTAAAAACATTACGGCCGATATTATCTTTATAACTATTTTATAATTAAGACAGACGGCATATTTTAAAAATTAGTTTATTAGTTCATCCACTTTGAAGGAAGAATGATGTAAATGGGACAAATTATACGACATGTATTACTGTGTACATATATTTGGCAATGTTTTTATGTTAGATTCACAATTTAAGACTAATATATTATTTTTATACTTGTATACACATGAAGGACATAGGTCACGTATAATTTGTTGTTAATTAAGTATAAAGAGAGATATTTTAATGCCCTGATGATTTAGAAACTTCTAATTCAGGAACATATTCGATATGAAAATGTCATAAATTAAAATCCTCTTTCACTCTTTCGATTTTGTAAAAAAAAAAAAGCGAGGCTTATTAGATAATAATGCAGTTATGCAATAATGCAATTATTTTATTTATTTTACTTCATATCTTAATTAAATACTCAAAGATATAAAAACTATTTTAAAAAATTGTATTTTTCATATTTATATACAACTTCCGAAAAATGTATTTTAAATAAAAAAAGAAAATGTAAAATTTTAGCATCTGCCCACTGCAATTCCCAAAATTATTATTGCAGGATATTGATTTTCACACCATTTTAAAATTATTTAAAAAATTGTTTTTTATTTATATAAATTTAGTTGTTGTTCTACTTTTTCTCCTAAATTTTGACAGTGCTTTAATACCATTTTTTGCATAATTTTCTACAATAGATTTTCTTGTTGAAATGAAATTTAAAGCTCTCTTATTGATATGCTGAATATCTAATCGTATGGATTTCTTCCATTGTTCAAAGTAAGAAGGAAAGATTCTGCTAATTATTTGCATAATTTACAACATGAAAGTGAAATCACTGTAAAAGAGAATGCTAAATATATAACAGAAATTTTTAATATTATTATAAAGTCTTGGGATTCGATTCCATTAGGAAAGGTAACGTGCGCGATATGCATAACAAGTGGAAAACTATTCAAATAACATGACATAATGTCTGTCACAATTTGTTTAATAATATCTTATTAAAGGAATAACAAATATCAAACTATGCATAAGCGATTAAATTGAAATAAAACACCATTAATACTTCTTTCAAACCAGTTGGTCACCAAAAAATCGGTAATCTTTCATAAAAAAATTTTAAAAAAACTATGATGTGCGGACTACTTTACGTTTGTAACTAACTTACTGTGGTCGTAAAATTAAGTAATGAAGATAATTTTTCTATGGTTGGAGAATTTCATCATTAAGAATTATTCAGTGTGAGGAAATGTTTGTTAAGGGCTTCATTTTTTACTTCTGTGTTTAAGACTTAAGCTTTTGATGTGATAGTAAACAAAATCATTTAGTAAAAACACTTATTTTCTTCCTGCATAATAAACTATAACCGATTCTTTTACTCGTCACATTTTTTAAAGTTCAATTCAAACATTAACTAATACTTACATTTCCTTCTATTAAAAAATAAAGATGGGAGTAAGAAACAGCTCGATTATGTGATGACGTAGAGCCGCGATGGCTGAATCTCGAACTACACAATTGCAGGTCCCGGTTTCGAAACTCTGCTCCATTGAAGACCTATCATTTATGAGATATTTATATTATTATATGTTAATTCTCTAGGATCGAGGATCCCGCTCTGATTTCTGTAGAAAATTGGAAAGGAGGACAACTACTTCAAGTGCTGCTTTATTCCTCGGAATAATGTTCAAATTTTCAGGACTTCCCCTTAGTAACCCTCGTATAGTAAGGGGCTATTCTGACAAATGAATTAATTGATTGAAGTCAACTAAAGCTAGGTACGCAGACATTCTACGCAAATTTGGAAAAAACAAACAGCAACTTCAAGCATCGAACCTCTTCGTCTGAGTAAGGTTCAAAATTTCTGGGATGTTCTTAAGTCGATCCCGTGTAGTTTTAAAACGGGATATTCCTACAAGTCAAATTATAGCTAGGTAACTTGGTGATTTTTTTCCAATTATCACTGTTGCTACTTGATGTTGCATTAGACGCGAGAATATAAAACCATCCTAAGTAA
Organism: Argiope aurantia; assembly: GCA_026543865.1. NCBI lineage: Eukaryota > Metazoa > Arthropoda > Arachnida > Araneae > Araneidae > Argiope > Argiope aurantia. Next base: position 60,741 of record JAPMOR010099059.1, read on the forward strand.
TCCTAATCCTTCCAAGTAGTGAAATGCACGAAAGAGTACAAAAGTTATGAGGCTTTGCTGAAGGTGAAAGTAAGGCTCGTTTATCACCTATACAGGTGTTTTTATTTCAGTAAAAGTTATTCTGGTTTAAATACAAAGAAGTGGGACTTTTTTTCAGAATTTCGATAACAATTCATTTTTTCAAGTTTTGAATATTTAAAAAGAGTAAAGTTGTTTATTTATTTTCTTGCAGTAAGTCCGCATTCATTAAAAATTGTCCAAATATTGGACGAGAAAAAGATTTATAAACTTGTCAAAAACTTTCAATATGTTTGCTATCTGCAAACTTGGGAATAATTTTTAATTATTCACATCACTTCATATCACCATATTTTATTTTGACATATTTATTATTAATAATAACCAGAATGAATGTAAAGCAACAATGATTTTAATAAAATGCGAAACGACACGTGCATTTATTTAAATCATTTAGTCGAGAGCTAACTTTTATTATAAGTTTAATAGATAAAAAATTGATATTAATATTTTGTTTCATAATAAATAGACAAATAATTGCTTAAAACTAGACTATTGCAATAATCCTTAATATAAGAAAGGAATGAATTGTCAAAAATAATTTCAGCATTAGAAGTGCTTTTATCATTTTAGAATACAATATTTTAATAATCTATACGTTTGAATTCATGTGGGGATTCTTCCAAGGATAGTACATAAAATATCAATCAGTTAAATTATTTTATTTGCACATAAAATTTAAAGATGGATCTCTATGCTAACTCAACTAGAAATTAAAAGTCTTTAAATTATCTTAAAAACAATGGATCTTCGCACTGCGGTACATAAAAAATATTAGTTCGCATACAACGTGATAAACATTTCCATAGTATGTGTAAGTTGTATTTAGAATCTACAATTTTTTTTTATTTTAAAAAGCAAATGTATATATTCGCTTAAAATTTAAAGAAAATTGAGCAACGAAAAAAATATTTATTACAAAATAGAGACATATTTGAACTATTACGCGAAACGTATTCCTGGCATTGTGCGAGTTCACTGCCTTCAACAGCAAAGAAAAGAAAGACAAAAACAGAAAAAGGAAGAAAGAAATGAAGAAAAAAAATGTAAAGGATATCTCACATGAATTATTAGACAAATCAGTGAGATGAAATCATAAATTTTTAACAAAATACATATGAGCTAATATTTTGCTTACCGTATGTGAATAGATATGTCACAGACAATACTGGAGATTTAAAAAAATATATTCATGCAAAGTAAAGATTATAAATACATAAAAAATGTTCATTACAAAGAAAACTTCAACGATATTTCTTTTAATTTATCAGATGTATCACATAATTGCCTAATAATTTTTTTTCAATTTCTCTTTTTATTATATTTTTATTGTATTATCTTTATTTTTTTAAAGAGGAGATTGTTTTTAAAGGAAGTTGATTTACGATATTTCTTGGAATAATTTCATTCTTAACATAACTGTAAACATTTATTTACAATCATAGTAAAAAATTCGTTCTTTAAAAAAAATTGAAATAATGAAAGCTATGCTTTTTTAATTATTAAATTAATGTACAATTACAAACCATGCAAATTATAGTTCCAAACAATTTTTTACAGAAATTATGTTTTTAAATATTTCTGTATCAGGGACACTTTCGGTAACCAATTCTTAAAGAAATTCCACTATTTCTAATCAAAATAAGTTGGTAAAATAAAAATATGTCAATCAGATTTCTTCAGTCGCCACAAATGAATATTATTTGTAAATCTATACTACAACATTTATTCGGTGTGTATTCTTATTTCGTTCTATCTAAATAAATTTCAGTACGTTTAATCAATAGTTGTTATTTGTAAGCACAATAGAAAAAAACTTAATTTTTGGAGGCGATATTCTCTTAAGTTCAGGGACAAAGGAAAATAATATAATAAATTTTAACTAGCTATCTTTGACTATCATCGTCTGAAATATTGGCTTTCTAGTTAATTAATATGGAATGTATATATTTAAAATTTCACCTTATTACTTGTTTATATTGAAAAATATGAATTTAATATAAACCAGTCTACAATGAATCATTACAAGTGCTGATCAAAAAATGCAAACTATAAAATATAATACGGATATGTAAATCGTAATTTGAAATTATTATTGAAAGAAATCGAATCTTTATTTTAACATTGTGCAAAGTGGGAGATTGAATGGTTTAATGGGACAATAAAATTAAGATGAATTTCATCATAACAGCAAAAATTTTGTTAAAGAGTGTGTTTGAAATTAAATTTTAAAAACATATTAAAATTAAAGAAAAACTGTGATGAAGTAAAATTAATATCATTAAAAATTATTATTATTATTTAAGTTTCTCAGGTAATGTAAAAATAATTTTTTATGATAATATTTTCGGAATACATCGCTGAAATGCCGCCAAAATCTTGCTTAAATTTTAATTATTTTTTTAGGTTTGGAAAAATTGGCAGCGACCTTCCTCTTGTTTCTCCAATTTTATTCGAGATCAGACTCTATAAACTATAGAAAAACTATAGGTTTGTATAAATTTATGCACAAACAAATATTTGTCTTTAAATACATAGATTCAGTTCAAATTAATAAATACGCAATTTCATCTTGAAACAACTAGACAATAGCATAAAATAAGATGTCACGTCTAAACACTTCAGGTACAGAAAAATTGATTTAAAAATAAACGTAGAGTGAATGATATAATAATTATCTCGTTGGAAATACTCCATTGATAATCAATTCCTCAAAATCATTTTAAGATAATATTGTAATCAGTAACTAATAAAATGCTGCTTGTAACTTACCTGAGCTTGAAGTACTGCTCCCAAAGTATAAGTACCTCCTCCTTGATATGTTATTGTTGGTAATTGTTCTTCAAATAAGGAGCATTTATGATTATTCACATTCGCCTCACTCACGTGATCTATGTGCTTCACCACCCTGTTCCTGGAACTAAATGTAATGACAGCTACCCGCGTAGCATTGTATTCCACTGTAAAATCAGCCAGCAATTTCTTAACAAACTTTAATTCATTAAAGAAGTTCTCGGCCCCCACAGATGCAGAACTGTCAATTAAAAATACGAGTTCCAGCTCTTTATTCGAAGATCTTCTCAAGTCTTCTACCTGTTTCTTGAGCACAGCACCTAAAACATCCACCTTGGATTTCTCTATCTGATTTGGGAGTTTCTCGCGCGCGGCTTTAGAGCTTAATTTCACACCACGATTAAAAAAATCCTCGTAATTTTTTGGTCCTGACTTGTAATCGGCTATGCAGACGATTTCTGAGATCCAGCTCAGAAGGCTTAAGGCTAGAACAAGCCTTGTGGAAAGGTACCCCGAGCCTGAAGGCATCACCTGATTCTATGGGACTTCATCCGCGAGAGAGTGCGATTCCTTTTTTTTCTTTCTGAAGTTACACTATTTACAAACAGACCGCGTTTCTCCTCCACGTCGTTACATGCCGGTGGAAGAAAATGAATGGAAGATGAAAACGATTCAACTTTGCTACTCGCGATTACAGAAAGGAAAATTATAGAGGGCGCTGCGCACAATAGCGCCTTTCTTCAAGAAAAGATAAGAATTTACATCAAAATAAATTTCATATTTATAGTTCAAATACCTACGGTAGTTTTTTAACACGAAGATGTTATTTTACATTCAATTTTTCAATATTTAAAATCACATTTAAAAATTTATCTATACCATGCCATTAGTAATAATTCTTACAAAATAGAATTTTCTATATAAAGAATAGTTATATAATGGATGAAAAACTTTAATAAAAAGGATACAAAGCTTTTCTAAAATGGAAACAAGTCGACGATTTTTATCTTTAAATGTTCTAAGTTTCAAATTTGATACCGGACTTTTAAATCAAATTGTACACTTGCAATTGGTTTGTTTTTAATATTTCGCTGTATGTACTATATTATTGCTTAATGTTCTTTTAAACAAAAACTGAAATAAATGTCAGCTGTCAAAATTGTTCAAATAATGACATTTTGTTTTTCCGCCGTATTTAACGAGTGTCATCTTTGCAGAAAACGTTTAGTGGAATAAATCTTTGACGCATTTCATTTTTCCGAAAAATAAAAATTGTTTTGAGGTAGGCAAATATCTTATTTTTACTACAGTATAATTATTTTTAGAAAGGGCCTGCTTTACTTGAAGAAAAATCTTGCTATTTTTGTGAGCATCAAATTTGATATTCAGATTAAAATATGTACTGTGATTTTTTTAAATAATTTTTTTCTTTTGGGTACTGTAATGAACACATTGATATTTTTAAAATTTAATTGGAAAATAAGGCTTCTGTAGGTTAGTAGAAAATTATTTTTTATCGATAATTTGATCAATTTAGTATCATTCTTTTTTAAATATATTTATGAAATATCTATACATTTTCGTTTGATTTTTATTAAAGCACCTGGTTTTACTTGTATTTAAGACAGGAGACAGTTTAAAATATTATATAATATTATATGTATTACTTAATATGAGAGAGAACAGAGACCACTTTATTGCTTTTAGTTCTATAAGTTGAAAATTAATTTGCATGAACTAGATGTACTCCTTATAACGAAAATCATAACCACCAGATTACTCGCCATTGAATTCATCATGATATTGTATTATTTCACCAAAGATTTTCATCTCACTAAATGGTAAAATAGAAGAAAATTCGTGCACAAAAGAAAATTTAAAGAATGATTATTGATCCAAAGTACTTAAAAATCCGTTTAGTTAACATGAAACTTGCGCCAGCCTTCTTAAAAATAGGCAAAAATATACGATTGAAAAGGAAGTATTTAGATATTATCCAAAGGAGTTATTAATGTTATTCATCAGTAGTTGTGTTTAATTCTTGAAGTGTCATTGAAAGCGCGGGGGGGGGACAAAAATATATACAAAGAATGTAGTTGAGAAATGTTTAAAATATGAAAATTGCCAATCGAATAATGACGGAATACCTGAATCTATTTGTCTCGGCCAGTTGATGACATAGAAATGATGGAAAAAGAGAAATCTTTATCTGAATGCTAAAAAATACATTCTGCTGGATTCGCTATTAGTATTTTTATTCGATTCGTATATTTATTCGAATTCCGTAGTGGTTTACCTATGTGGTTTTTATTTTAAGAATTCTTGGCAAACCCTATTCCAAAGAAAACCACATTTTTTTTCTTTACCCTTTTCCTTAATTTATCATATTAATCGATTTTGTAAGAATATAATCGATTAGTGTCGCATGAAATCACAGTAATCATAATTATCATTTCTTATAATTAAAGTTACATATAATTCAATAAATTCTGAATTTATCAATTTTTGAAAATAAACACAATGATTTTTCAACAAGCTCATATCTTTTTTCCAGTCATATAATGATATGTAAATTATATTAAATTGTCCAACGTGATGATACAATTGGAAGCAATTTGTTTAAAAAAAATTAGTGATAAACAAATTATTTTAGTTAAAAAAATTATCTCTGATGTTTACAACTGTATATCACAAAATTGACTACTCCGACCCACCCGAAAGCATACGGATCAAACTGAATGACCGGACCACCGTTACAGTAACGTTGGGAACTGGGGTTGAGTCCTAAGTATTGAGTTGAGTATCACCGGCCACGAATACAACCCTTCCTATGGGAAGTACGTCCCGTCATCGTTGGAAAGTTGTCAACACCCCATCTCTTTCTATACCGACCAGGCAGGCGACAACCAACCACTATACCGGAAGCTTCTCATTCTCATTTTTGAGGTGCCCTTGGTGTGATTTACAACTTCATATATCAACAATATGTATTTTTCTGGATATTGTTTTTTTAACGTTATGACTAAATGATGTGGAAAACGTGACAGCGTTTGACCCATAACAATAGATTTAAAGTATAACAAGCACAGATGCAAGGAGAGACTTCAATGGAATCAAGTCTCGAAGTTGAGACCCTTCGACCCCTATGCTTTGATTTTACCAACAGATGGCCGCGTTTCCTCATTTATAATTTAGAAAGCTGCATAGTAATGGTTGTATTATCTATAAATAATAAAGAAGAATGTGTGTGTGTGTATATGTTTGAGTTCTATACTGCAGACTTTTTAGTTTATAGCTGCAAATATACTCAAAATTGGATGCGTATAAATATTTTGTTTGGAAGTTATGAACATCTAGTTTTGCATAAGAAATTTAATGAAAATTAAACACAACCAGGATTCCTAGAGAACCAGCCAGTCACCAAAGGTGGCTAGTTTAAAATAAGCCTAAACCGCCAACAGATTTTATTTTTTGCGCAGAAATAAGACTGTCCTATTATTCCAAATTTCGACATAGCAAAAACATTTCTGGTTTTTATAAAAGTTTATAGCCACAAAATAATCTTTAAAAGTTGCAAAATATTACATAAACAGTATTTTTTCAATGCATTTGTGATAACTACATCAATCGAAATACTACTTTTTACTTTCTCGTCGAGTTGACGAAAGTATTGTGATTGTCAACTCGAGATACGAACTAAAATTCGAATTCGAGATGACGAATGATTTTGATGAATCTCTCCACTTTAGACCTCCTTGAGTTAAAAAAATACATTTTTGGAAAATGTCCGTCCATCAGTCTGTCTGTTCTGTGTTAAGGATAACTCAAAAATACTTTGATATAGATGGATGAAATCTGGCATACAGTCCTTACACCAAATTTGCAGATTTCTATCAAATTTTGAATAATATCTATTAAGAGAAAATCCGTCTGTCCGTCTGTTTGAATATAAATTACCACACGATGAATACAAAACTAAGAGAGCTAGATATATAAGATTCGATACACAGACTTAACATCTATAGTGCAGACTCCTGTCGAATTTTGAGTAAAATCCGATTAAGGGTTGACTGTCTGTCGGTATTTCAGAAATAAATAAACGTGATAATTCAAAGACGCAATGATTTAAATATATCAAATTTGGTATGAGAAGTTGTGACCATAAGTATCCGCGATAATTAAAAAGCACAATGATTTAAATATATCAAATTTGATATAAGAATTTGTGACCATTAGATTTTTGGATATTACTAACCGCATGCCAAGGATTAATCGCCAAATAACTCGCGAAGTATCACACGATAGATTCAGTAAAGCTGCTAAATTCACGCCGAAAGTTAATATTTTTTAATTATTGTACACCAGTGACATTGCGTTCTCTAGCACGACAAGTTTATTAGAAAGAATGAAAGGAAGTTGTGGGGAGACAAATCCCGCTGGTTTTAAAAATGGTTTTTCTTTGTTCTGTCTTTTCAAAACCTCTTGGCACACAAAGCTTCCTTAGAAACTAACTAATCCAACCAATAATTTTTAAAAAATTACCCCTTCAAGGTAACTCGAAGTAGAATTTCGATTTCCTCCTGAAACAAGTTTTTAATGGGGAAAAAAAACTGCAATCACAATAACACACAAAAAAATCTTCAGTCTTTCTCATATTTCGAAATGAATTGCATAATTATACTTTTCCTTATACTGATTGCGACATTCATCATTTTGGAATGAAAAGATTATAATCAATCCTAGGAGATAACTCATAAGAAATGATTACAAGATTTAAGAATAACATATTCAATTCACATAACATATTTATCTTAAAGTATTAAGATCCAAACATTAGAAGTGCATTCTATAATTTACTCTATTCGCAGTTAATGACCACCAAGAAGTGCATATTATTGGAGAATTTGTTTTTAATAGTCTTCTTCATAATTAATAGGGGTTATTATATAAAATCTCTGTTATATATTACCGACCTCCAGGGCAATCAATAAATCAATGATTACTAATAATTTTCAAAGATTATAATTATTTTAATTATAATATAATTTTCAATGTTAGTTGAATTAAATATCTTATATAACTTGGTCCTATCTGCTGCCCCAGGAAAATATTTTTGAACTTCAAATTTTGATAGACATTCAACTATCAAAATTCAAACAATTTTTGAAGACTTATATTTCCAATAATTGTGCTATACATTTCTCTAATTTTTGGTATATATCTTTATAGATTCAGTTATATCACAGAAAGAGTAACACTATTTCTAAATGGGCTTATTTCAAAATTTTTTTAATGTTGCTTAGTTTTGAAGTAAAATCTTAATTGTGAGAACAACATTTTATTAAAATTAGACCTTGTATTGAAACCTATCGAATGAAAAAGCCGAAACTTCATATCTTGATCATCAATACTAAGAAGAAAAAAACCTAGTAATGAATTATCAATGGCAAGAATGAAAACATTTTTAATTTCATTTCGACAATGATTTGTTATATTTAATTCATTACATTCATTGTCTATTTTAAATTAGTTAAAATATTATTTAAATTAATTTTAAAAAGACAAAAAATAATGCTGCAAAAAATTTGGTAAATGTAAAGAATTTTTTCTTCTTAATTTTAAGAGGATGTAAAAAAAAAATTTCTTTTTGAAATTATCGCGAAAAAAGCAAAAAATTTATTTGATTTTTAATTAATGCAAATAAAAAAAAAGCCTTCGAGAAAGCCATTCCAAAAATGTGTGAGTCAAGTTCGATAGTTCTAAGTCCAAAGATTTGGCCTGTAGAGTTTTAACACACACACACACTGGTTTTTATTATCAGAAGAGATAAAGATGTAAATTTTATAAAAGTGATTCTACATAATGAATTATTATATTCATTATGTAGAATTAATTATGTAGTAAATTATATATTTATGCTAAATTATGTTATTTTGTCGTATTTTTAACTGCCATGAATTGGCCAGGTCATATTAAAAGCAAAGATTATATAATATAGTATTAAAAGTATAGTTAAAATTAAAGTATAATATAATGGTTTAAAAAGTATAGTATATATTAAAAGTATAGTTAATATTCTTTTTCTATGACTTCAATATATTTCTTCGAATTTTTTTATTTATTTGTTTCCAAAAGACCTACAAATGAAGAAGCTAATCATAGGAACACTGAGGAGAAAATTTAATTTTCAGCAATATTTAGCAGCTTCTAGGTAATGGACTAAAAAAAAATTGCTACAAAAAATTATCCCATTTCCAGCAATTAACATTACATAACATAATGTAGGTGCGCAATGTTGTTTTCATTTTAAAATAAAACACTTTATTTTTAATGTTAGGAAATATGCATCGATAAATAATAAATTTTATTGATTATATATTAAAAAATATCAAATTACAAATATCACAAAAATTTCCATTCTTTCTTTATGTGTATATTGAAAAAAGGTAGAGATGTTCCTTAACAGGAATAAAAAACATGTAAAATAAGAATAAAACTCATGGTCACGACCGCGAAGAAACAAGTGAAACAAAATAGTCATAAATTTGTGATAATGTAAATTAATAACTCACCAATTTGAAATTAGGTCGCCAAAGCTTTTGACAATTGTAAAGACACTGTTCGGCGCCCAAATTCTTATGTAAGCGATATAAATCACATCACTAAATACTGCTTGCTGAAATAGACGTCATCATTTAGAATAAAGTGCTTCCTTCGAGTGACGTATAGCAAGGACAGCTAAATTTAATAATACGAGCAATTAGTTTCATTAATAGTCTCCTAGTACAAAATCATTTTAAGATGTTTTCATTGCTACGAGAACTCTTAATTCTTGTTATTTTCTTTTAACTATGCAAATAACTTCGTTTCATTTGTTCGCTAATAATTGTTTTATTTAACTCAGAAAATGCTTTAATTTCTAAAAATAGAATGAAATAAATACTATTTCATAAAACACGAAAGCATCGATTAGTGAATTGACGAATGAAATTGTCAAATCCAAATAAAAATGTTTCTTTATGGCAAGAAGTAATAATTTTTCAGTAATTGATTTATATTAGGTTGAAAATTGAATAATACAGAAATATCAGACCTTTCATTATGTAAATCGTTTCCTCCAATATGAGTTAAAGTGAAGTGATGATAAATAAAATATATGTGGTAATATAAACTAATTGAAAAGTGGAAACTTAGATAACATTTATAGAAACCATAATACATTATCCATTCTCGTAAATAAATAAATAAAAAATGCAATGTAAGAGTTAATTTTTTTTTTTTTGAATTAGCATATGATCTTATTTCATTTGCAGCATCCATAATGAGTATTTGCAATATTTTCAATTAATATCTATCAATCAATATGTTAATACTGAACAAAATGATGCAAATTAATTATGAAATAATATGAAAATATTTTTTTTTCTTATTTGAAACCATGTAAAGAGTTACAAGAAAATCTGATTCAATAATATCGAAAAAACATTTTTAAAATAAAATATTTTTAATTATAATCATTTTATAAGGAGCTAAGTGAAAATAATCATTTTTTATTGTATTACACTTAAGATTAGAATATTTAGAAATAATTTTATTCTTAAGGTCTTTTTTAACCTCTTCACACACACACACACACATAAATTTAAATTGAATGAAAATCAATAGTAAAGTCTTAAAATTAAAAAAAAAATTATAGACTGCAAACATTTTATGGGATTATAAAATTTCAAATGGAAAGTAAAAAATAAAATTTCTAACAAATGTAATGAAAGAGAGAAATATCTTATACTATATCAAAATAATCTAGATTTTAACTGATCCGTTTGTAACTCTGAGAATTACGAAGTAGGCTTTATCAATACTAATAAAAAAAATCGAACGTGTATGTGTTTGGCAGTAAAGAAATGTATATTATGTTCATTAGAATGATAATTGTTTCAATATGCATATATTTTTATTTATAAGTATACTATTATTACAATTGGATACATATTGATATCGTTGGAATGATTATTGTTTGAATTTGAATGTGGTATAAAATTAATTTTGGAATTATAATATTTACGTAAAAATGTCACAGTTTTTCCCTTGATAACTTTTACATATCATTTTGAAAAAAAAATCGTGTTCAGATGTACATATCTACTGTGTAAAGTATCCCAAATCTGATTATTGATCTGCCCTATAGAGTACCAACAGAAAGACAGACAGATATTCATTCACTGTATAGAGATAATCAAATATCAAAAGAATGCAAAAATTAATCTAATTTTTTCTCGAAATTATCGGTTTTAGAGTAAATATAGCATTCACACGGTATTCAGTATTTTATTGACAACTTTTTGAAAAGTCAGGTAATTTACAATGAATGTTGATTCAAAAGAGAAATTGTTACATTAATAATAAAAAAAAATAGCTTGCCGATTGCAGTACAATTTGATAAATCTTTTTGTCGCTTAATTTTCTGAGTACGATTAAAATTTCCTTTTTAAAATTCTGTTTTCAAATCATTCAATGATCATTCTCTCAAAAATAATTTCAATAGAAAACGATTTTAAATAGAAAAACAGATTTATTCATGAATATTTGTATTTGTATTTTTCGAGAATGTATTCCATTTATATATATTTCAGTCTGAGAGGTTATGAGTTTAAAACGCAGATATATTTATTTATTTAGTTGCTTTTAAATAACTACTATATTGAAGTGAATCGGAATTATAAAAAAAGAAGTCATTATATAATTGAAAGAAAATCTTTTGGGGTCGTTCTGCTTTTTGGGTCTAAAAAATAAACGAGAGCATTTTTCTGTCACCCGTAATTTTCTCTTTCTCACTGATTTTGATCTTTCACGAAGCCGACTATAAGGAAACTTACAAAAAAAGTAGTTCCAGACAAAATCCCAAGATATCTCTGAGAAAATCGCATCCTGCCGACAAAAGTAAAAATAGAAAAGGAAAAAAAAATGAAAAAGATAAAAAGAAAAACACATTAAGAATAGAAAGTGAAATAAATATGCATCTCTCGAAGCTTTTCTCTCAAACTTTAAAAGGAGAAAAAAAAATTGCTTCCTTTGAAGTTTCTCTTGACTGACTGAAAATAAAGAATTCCTATATTGCACCCCTCCCCCCCCCCACACACACATCCTTCAATCCACATAAAAATAAGAAATTCTAATTTTATCCTAAAATATTCGAAAATATCTTTCAAGTTTTAAGATATATGATATATATTTGAGACAAATATATTTTATCTCATAGCCCTCTAAAATCATTGAAAATAATGCAAGTATTATAATGATGGCACTCTTAAATTTCTTTGGTTTGAGTTCTTATCAATGAGAATTACGATATAAAATTAATTCGTTAAATGTTCATCACTTATCACATTCTCAGTTTTGTGATAATTTCAAATTGCCGTCATTGGCGACTAGACGGTTCGTCTGGATTACTAGATGCTAAAAATATCAATTAATTTTTTGCGTAACTTGCTAAGGATTTTTCAGCAAAATATTTTTTAATTTCAAATTTTGATAGACATATCTCATCCTATTTGGAAGCTTGAAATCATTTTGCTCATTGTGCGATGCATATCCTCTTTTTTTGTGTGTGTGTGTGTGTCTATATTTACACATCCAATTATATTAAAAGAAAGAGTAGCAGTGATTAAAAATGGGAGCATTTAAAATTTTTTGTCGTTGCTTCATTAAATCTAAATTGTTCAGTAAAAAAAAATCAAAACATTTTATTAAAAGCAAATCTTATGCTGAAACTTGCTCAATATGTGGAATCTTCAGTACCTTGATCATCAAAAATAAAAAATAAAACTCCTGGGTGAATTATTTGTAGAAACAAGGAAAACTGAATTGAGCTCCAAAAATAAAATTTTTTGTTGTAAAATAAGCTTAAGATAATTTTTAGGAATTAATTGAAAAAAAAATATATGGCAAAATAATTAGTATTATTCAAAAGATAATTTTTTTGAATTTAAGATAATATAAAAACTATTTTTTTAAATATTTGAGTAAGTTTTTCAAGGGATTACGAAAACACCACGATGTTCCTTACTCTTTAATTAATTAGAATTGTAATTAAAGTTTCAAAAAATATTCCGATACGCACATTCAAATTCTTCAACTTATATAAGCCCCAGATTTTAGTAACTAAGTCAAACGGGGTGGCCAACGGTGAAGGACACACACAGAAAAAACATAGACATACAGACATTCATCTAAATTATTAGCAGAAATCAAGAAATATATATATATATATATATATATATATATATATATATATTTGAATTTTAAAAAATCCCTGATCGAGAATAATTAGGTAAAAGAACTAAACATCTTGATATATTTTTATAATCCGTCTTTTTTTAGGATCTTACATCTATATCTATCTATACTTATAATAAAGCTCAATGTGTGTGTGTGTGTGTGTGTGTTGGCGCTCTACAGGCCAGACCATTCAACCTACAGCTACCAAATTTGGCACGTGCATACCTTGGAGGCCGGGAATGTGCACCTGGGGGTTATTTTTTCGAATTTTTAACTGGAATTTTATTTATTTAAAAATTAAGCGAAATTTTGACGTGTTTCTGCTATAACTGCCGAAAGTATTACCGCACAAAAAAGATTTTTACATGTAGTTAAAGATAAAAAATTTATCTTTTAAATGATACTAATGTTTTAATCTTAAAATTAAATTTCTATTTTTAATGAATTTTTAAATAAATATTTTAACTATGTTTTCAATAATTTTTTTCGTCAAAAATAAAAATTAAGATTAAGCACGTTTCGCATTCATGGGGAAAAAATAGCTTTTTTCAAATTGTTGCCATCACATTGATTAAAGATCCAACTGAAAATAAATTAAACCTTTTTGGAAATAAAATCTGCAAAAATATAATTTTCGTCACGTGTCTGTAGGAAATGAAACAAATATGAAATATTATTTTTTCTAAAAAATAAATTCAAGAAAAATTATTTTATGATCTTTTACACTCTCTATACAGGGTGTTTATTCAGTCCCAGACCCATTTTGATGTTTAATGACTCATAAAATAATGAAGATGTAAACAAACTTATGGCACTTATTGATGGAATAAATCATATATTTTCCTTTTCAGGTTTGAATATTTTTACTTTTGTAAATATCGTCTGCGCGTGTTTTTAATTTCAGATAATTTCATTTTCCAGTCTAAATATCTGTACTTTTCTAAATATCGTCTGCTTATTAATTGCATTTTTCTCTCTTTAGTTTTTGGCAACTATTGAAATGTTATGTTTACTTTTGATGTGTTGGTTCTATGTAGTACTTTTGTATGTGATGTTTTATTTGTGCGGATATTAAGGAGAATGCATACACAACAAGAGAAACCACAGATTTTATGGTGGTCATAGAGTTAATTTCCAATCAACTAAATCACTGACTTTTAAGAGTTAATTTCCAATCAACTAAATCACTGACTTTTAAGAGTTTATTTCCAATCACTTAAACTGACTGATTTATGAAGATTTGAATATCACTATTCAATAAAAAAAGGATAATTTTAGATTTTCCATCGATCGCTTCAAAGAAAATACGCCAATCAGCGCGCAGGTTTCTCAAGATATATTGGTCTAAGATTATGAAAATGGTGAGTTTTTCTAAACTTTTAATATTTAAAACTTCATAAAAAAGTCTAAGTTGATCGTGGAAAATAGAAACATTCATTCATTTATTTAAAATTTGGTGTGTCCAGAATATTTATCAGAATATGATACCTTACTGCATTAAATTTAGACTTCATAATTTTTGAAATATATTTATAGGCAAGAACAAAATATTATTATTGATTTCATTTCAATCCTTTTGAAAGCAAAACTAAAAACTGAATTTTATACTGAATCTCAGAAATTTTTGTTGAATTATTGTTTGAGATATTACATAAACTATGAAAAATATTTTGTAGTTAACATAAGACTTACAATATCTAGCGATTCTGTTTGCAATACTCATATTCAATAATAATAATAATTAATAAATAACAATAAAGATGATAAATAAAATAAAACGCTTGGTTTTATTAAAAAATATCTTAATATTAATTGCAATTTCGTCATTTACATTTTAAATTAAAGTTGAAGTTTTTTCGGAAATGGCAACAAATTAGCAAAATATATATAGTAAATTGAACGAAACAATCTAAACAGTATATGTTTGGTATGACTATCAAAATTTGATGATTAAAAATGTTTTGTTTGAGAATCCTTTAAGAGACCAGTTACTTAAAATATTTAATTGAAAATTGTAGCGAGCGGTAATACTGGCGAACCGGCTGGTCGCCAAAGGCGGCTAGTATCCCATAAAAGAAATAAAAAAAAAACTTCTTCGATGAATAATCAATTTACAACCGGAGATTTTTTCGTTAAGTCATTATTATGATCTCTAAGCGTAATAAATTGAACCACGATAGCGAATCTATAATAAGATATAGTATATGCTATCAAAGAAATCGTAGTACACTTTATATATTACATCATATATTCCTAAATATTATTATATTTAGAGTATTACATAGTCGAAGCTTGAGTTAAATTTATTTTTAAAAATTGGTACTCATAGAAACTTTAAGTATATATCTGCGTTAATACGTTCCTTTATTTCCCACGAAATTAATTAATTAAAATATGAAAATATTAGCTCTATTTAGCTTTTCAAGAAAAGCTATACTACCTATAAAGTCTTAAAGTTTAATTCGAAATGCCTTTACTTCCGGCCGATTTTGTTGCTTTTTATTGATTGCCTTCCCCAACTTCTGAAGATTTTCCGTATCCAAGTTTATATTCCTGGGTATGACCATGACCCCCCCCCATATTAGTTGACGTCTGGTAGAGATTAGGAACCATTTGGTTTGTTGGGTGTACTATTTGTTTAATTTCAATTAAATATTTCATGAACAACTTGATTTCTACGATTTCCATTCTATAAACATTCCTTCCAAATTTTTATCTTAAACTTAACATTCGTTCTGTTCAATATATCCATGGGTTTGAACGATGTCAATTCAATTGTCATTACCAGCGCATAAAAAGCATAAATGCGAGTATATTTTAAAATGTACGTGATAATATGATGCGCTATAATTTCCTTCTTTTGTCCGTCTGTAAGATGTTCAATGAATTCGAAAAATAAGTTGTCTCGAGCATTTCATGGATTATGTTACAGGAAATCTCTCTAGCATAAAATTGCTTTCACTGTGTTAGTACCGAATAATTGAAAATTTAAAGAAAGGACAGAAGTTATGCCTTTCAGTTAACGAAATGTCGTATGGATTAAAATATTCTCATGAAAATGTTAGATATGTAAGAAACATCAGTTAAAATCAAAATGATGAGTGTACAGCGAAATATTTTCCTCAATTTATATAGTATTTCATAAGAGTTTTGTCCACAGTTTTAATAATAATAACAAAATCGGAAGGAGTAGTCTCCCCAAAACTTTCTCGCATAATCTCTGATAAAGATGTAATCCCAACTCTCTCCCTCATAAAATTATGAGCCTTGACCAAGACTGCGATGCCGAAAGTCCTTAGATTTTTATTTTCAGAATCCCACACGTGATTATTTCGTGTTGTAATTATAATTAAACTTAATTATTTATTAATAATTAAATTACTTCGTGTTGTAATTAAAAATAAACTGGTACTTGTGTATCAATTGCATCTCTCGAAATATCGATCTTTTGGATGAATCTACCGAATTTACTGAATCTAGCATCCGATTCATTGCAATGTGTTAGTGATTAATAGTTTCCCTGTGGTTATTATACAAGCTTCCAAAATCTAATATGTTTTTTAGATGCCTTTTTTTCTGCCAAAAAAATTTATTTGGTCAGAAAAAACTAAACTATGATTTGAACCAAAATTTGATATAGGGCTACAATTGCAGTCATAAGATCACATACCAAACTTTATTTATTTTTCATTGCATTTTTGAGTTATTGCGTACATATGCATACGAAAGCACATGTGCTCAATCTTTTGGCAGGTATGATTTTGAATTTCATGGATCTACATTCTAGGTGTTTAATTGGTTTGCGCAATTTTATTTATCTGACTCTTTGCATTTTCCTGGAAATGTGTTCATTTCTACTCGGAATAGTGGAACATACGCTCAGCCTGGATTTTGCATAGAATTTGATAGGAATCTACAAGTTTGGTGCTAAGATCATATACCAAATTACATCCATCTTGTGAGCTATCCATTCAATGACAGACATAACTCCGAAAATGTATTTTTCAGATTTACGGGTCTTAAACATACAGATTCCTCAAAATCTTCAGATTTTTCTCCGAGTCAAAATCTTCATTGATTCATGAAAATCTTCACCGAATTCTATTTTTTTTATGTTTACAATACTTTTCTTTGCGATACTTTTTAGTAAAAAAGGAAAAATAATATAACCATACTATTTTTATATATAAAATTATGTAATTGCAATGAGTGTCAGAGCTTCAAAACGAAGAAACATTTAATTTTTTTTGTAATTTAAATATTTTCTGACATTCTAAAAAAAACTTCAGAAATGAGCAAAGAAACAACTATTTTATAAAAATCAAACTCTCTAATCTTTCCAATTCATAAACGATTACGAATATACATTATGTTAGTTTTATTTGTGTTTATAATGAAGCCGATTTTTCATATTCAAAAATAAACGCAGTAGAAAGACATATTCAATAAAAAAAATGTTAAAAACACAATGAAATTCTTCCGATTCAAGGCAAATAACACTAATCTATTTTTGACTCTAAAATTCATTAATAAAAAAAATTTAAATTACTTAATGCGTACATGGAGTATCCTTTATTTTTTTTTTTTTTACTGGAGCTTTGACCAAGCTTGCATTGTTAATACGTGCGTGCGGCACACGACAATACAAAGTGAAAAAGGAGTTCATTTTTCATATAATTTTTATGTTGATAAAGCTTCAATCAGCGTGTTAACCATATCCCATTTTCCCTTCATATCGCCACTTTATAAAGGTGATCAATAGACATTTACATGACAATGCTATTTAAGTTTAGCGCAGGCCTGGCTTTAACAAAGTAAAGGAAGCATTCAATAAAAGTTTTCGAATCAATAAAATTAATGTAAATTCACGTGCAAAAAATATTATTGCAAATTATATTGAAAAATAATTTGAAGCGATTGTTAAAATTTGTGAAAAAAATTGCACGACAACGAAGGTATCATTGAAATGATAATTGCTATATATATATA
>JAPMOR010099059.1:83878-95344 GCA_026543865.1 Argiope aurantia
CACACACACACACACATTGAGCTTTATTATAAGTATAGATATAGATAGATATAGATAATTTAATGTCTAGACTCTTTACTGTAAATAAAAAAAAATTGCTCAACAACCTTTTATTGCGAATTAGTACTTTTTCCAACAATATTATAAGTTATCCGTAGTTTTTAAACCCTCCCCCCCCCAAGTCCGCAGATAATTCGAGTTCACCTTAATGTTATATGTAAACATTTCCTTTCATCTTTCCTTTCACTCTTTTTCTGATGTACAGAACTCTCTTTTTGATGTACTTTTAGCGCATGTACAGAAGCGCTAAGGATTTTTGAATCCGAGAACAAACAGTAAATATGAAGACTTTGCGAAATTTAATGATATCCTCTATACTATAATTGAGTAAGATTCAGAAGAAATGAAAATGCTTCGTGTTTTCTTAACATTCCATTAATTCTATATTGATTTGAAAGACTTAATAACCTGTGTGAACCCATTATGTACAACATATACGTTTATACATTTTTCAGTTAACATATATGACATAGTTACAATATTTATACATAAGGAGAAAAATAATTTTTAATTAATGCAACTCTTACTACAAATGAAGAGACTTTAAAAAAATCAATGGAAATGGCTTTGCAAAACACTCTCTTATACTCCCTAATAATGACATTATCACCACGCATAAAGTTTTGAAATTTAGTTAAGGTTTTGAAAGCGCTCAGATTTTTATTTTCAGAGTTCAACATTTAAAAGTTTCTGTGTTTCGTAATGTACTTTAAAAAAAACCCAGAGTAATCATCTTTTTTTCGAAACCTTTTTTTCGATCAAACAATTTTAGTAACAAGGTCTAAAATAGTAACTTGATAGTTACAAGTAAAGTTTGGTAACAAGATCTTTGCCTTGTTACAACAACTGCAATTTTAGTAACAAGATCATTTACCAAATTTCATTTATTTACGGAGTTGCATTTATGAGTTAACACGCTTACATGTAAATGAAAGTGCAGACCCTCCCTTTGACAAATAATTCTCCCTGTGAGTTTTAGTTTATATTTTAGCCTAAAGCACTAGAGTTTTACGTTCTACGACATATATTATTCCAAAAAAATGTGTTTTTTCTGTTTCGGGGAAGTTCTAAACCATAGAGATTCGTTAAAATCTCGCATTCGAATTTTTTCATAATTATAATATTTTTTTTCTTTGTGCATTACGTATAAATGAAAGAATAAACACTAAACTATTCTTTCAGTCTTTTAACAGCCATATTTATGCGAATTTTTTGAAACATTTTTGATGATAAATGATTTTCTTTGAATTCTATGAAAAAAAGTCAGACGACTTTAATAATGGGAAAAATAAGCTCTGATCAAATCTTTTGCCAGAAAAAAAGATTTTAACAATTTCTGCCATTGAAGATATTGAGCTGAATGGAAGTCTAGCTTCTAGAAGTAAATGCCTAATGATGATAAATGAGTACAAGGACAAGAGATGAATAATGATAATGGGCGATGAATATCTTTTCGGATTGGCCATAACACATCCTTCTTATGTAACTTACTGTAAAGAATGTGGCAGTAAGTATCGAAAAAGTTTATAAGAAACCACTTATTTAATTCAACATATTTATGTGGTGATATAAAGGATTTAAAAGTATAAAATTACTGCCTTTTCCTTTAAAAGTTTTTAAGCTAAATCTGAAGAAAAATAATTTTAAATTTATGTTATGCAATACTTTAAAATTATATTTGTAACAAAAATAAAAAATCAGTATTTCATTTTTACTTTCTCCTTTACGTAGAATAGAGAAAGCATAGTAATCGTTAACAAATTCGAACAGAATATTTTGAGAAATCTCGACGTTTCAGACCTCACTGAATTCGAAAAACACATTTTTGAAAAATGCCCTTCGTCTGTCGGTCTATGACAAAGATAACTCAAAAATGCTTTGAGCTATACTGCTGAAATTTGGTATACGTTCTTTGCACCAAATTTGGAGACTTCTATCAGATTTTGAGCAAAATTTGTTCTGTGGAAGTCTGTCTGTCCGACTTTTAGAATATAACACAATAATTACAAAACAAAGAAAGCTAGATAGATAAAATTCGGTACACCAATTTAATATCTATAGTGTAGACGCCTGTCATATTTTGAGCCAAATCCACCAGCGGGATGACTGTCTAACGGTCTGCACTTTCAGAAACATGCAAATGCTATAATTCAAAAACTCATTGACTTAAATATATCAAATTTGGTATGGGATTTTGTGACTGACTACAAGTACAATTTTGTGACAAATTTTTGTTTCAATTGGTTGTGAAAAATGTATCTAAAACATAAAATCGATTTTTCGATACTATTATTTTCCCAGCGATTAATTGCCAAATAACTTTTTTGACAGATTCAGTAAAAATGTCAGATTCCAGCCAAGAGTAAATATTTCGTAACTATTGTATACCAGTTGCCATATAAGGCGCCCTCTGGCATGACTCGTTCATTAAAAATTATGCGGGAAAATTTTGGAGAAACAACTTCCGCTGGTTTCTTATAATTAAAAGCTTAGCATTATTTGTGTGAATATTTTTTATTAAATCTGTAAAGTATATTATTTGCAATCATTTTGTCAAGGTATAATTTTTTAATTTCGATTTTTACTCAATAAAAATTATTACTGAAATGTTGATGCATCGAATCAATATTTCAATGTTGTTACTTATGACACTTGCCATAGACAAGCCCGCTGACGAAGTCAGCGATTGAAGCCGAGTTTGTGCAGTAGCTTCTGAGGGTAAAGGCCCCTGAGCACACGGGGGCAGAAGTGTGACTTCTAGCTCTTATGAAAATGACACTCACACACTCGCTTGCACAACCCCTTTTTACAGGGCTCTTTCACACACCTCACAGATAGAACACACACACCTCGCAGATAGATCACATGGAATATTTCAATATTATAATTATGTGGAAACCGTTGGTTTTGATCTTAAAATAACTAAAAAAATTTCTAATTGTAGAAGATCGATTTTCAATTATTCAGTCAGAAAATAAAAGTAAACTAATTTGCAAATTAAATTTTTTCCTGTAACAAATTTAAATATTTTCGAACGTTCCATTTATGTGAACACCATCAGAGTCAACAAATAATCGAATTCAGTCAAATTTATCTTCGTCTGCCTACTGAAATAACCAATCTTCCATATATAAAACATTTTACACATCAAACACCTCGGAATAATTTGCACAAATATATGTGTGCACTAACATTTAAAGCTCGTTTCATATCGCAAAGAATTCCTGTTTTTCCCCCCCTCTCAGTCGTCAGTTCCTAAAACAAGATATTTGTTTTTTCCATTCATCAAAGAAGTAGTTTCTTTACGGTCCCTTTTTTCACGAGCAAACTTGAATTTTTAGGCTAAGGGCAAACGAATTAATTTCTTAATTTGATGCTAAGCACCGTGTTCCGCGCAACTGGCTGTCGTCACAAAGCGACTTAAGAGGTCAGTGTTTTGACCTGCGACTCTTTCATTCGAGAAAGAAAAGAAATATCAGAAATGAAAAAAGATTCGAGACACAAGATAGGACATTCGGTTCCTTTTGGCTCCCAAATGTTCTTTGTTGAGACATCAGAGCGGTTATTCTTTCATACAAAAAAAACCAAAAAAAAAAAAAAACAGGTTTTGTTCTTCAGACGACTTTTATTTCCAACATGGCTTAAGTTCTTCGGTAAGAGTAAAGACAAATTCCGACTCAACCGGCACTAACTGAAATATAAAATCAAACAAGATCTAATCAAATCAGATTACCAGGAATGTAATCTGATCATTTTTATTTAATTTTTCAGTAAAACAAGTGATTTATAGAAGTGAAAGATTTATATCTGTAGAATTTTTGTTCCGGAATAAAATTAAAATATCATTTTCTTGAAAGAAAAATTTAAATATATTAATAGAAAGGAATCACAGAAAAAAAATGCCGCTTATTTTGTTACTTTATTATTCATTTATTTATTTGAAATAAACACATTGCAGAGACATAAAAAAAGGAGCAGCAAAGAATATAGGATTACAAAGTTATAAATAATATATAAATAAAAATGCAATAGTTAGCAAGGGTCAAAAAGTAAAATACACTCAAGCCCAATACCAACATAGAAGTTTGAGTACACCTAAATGTCACAATATGCACAGTTAAAAACAATGTATAGTTACGAATTTTTAAAAAATATATAAAGTGAATTTTTAAAGAGTAAGGCCATGTAAATAAAAGCTGAGAACAAATCACTTTAAACACGCTTGGAATCATATGATGATTGTCAAGCTCCTGTTAAAAGTTCTATAAAATTTATATAAAGTGAAACCTTTTAACATAGTTAAAATTAGAACAAACATTTGTAAAAGTACGCTGGTTCCCTAAAGACCTTACAGGCCATAGTGAAGTTTATAGAACTCAGAATATCAGTGCAATCCCTCGAACCATTGATAATCTTATAAAAGAAAAGAACACAAGAAATATTTTACCTACAACACAAATTCAACATATAACATAGGCAAGAAGAAGATATATCTTTGAAATCCATTTATCTTGTAAAAGAAATGCTGCAAGAACCCACATGGCTCTTGCGCCAATAAAAATGCAGCAAACCAAACCAAACCAAGCAAGAAGCCAGTTGATGACATGGATTTGTTACATTATTACTTGGATCCCCATACTTTTAAACATTATGATCCGCTTTTTAGAAATCGAATCCACAGAGATCCGCTTCATCCTCCACGCATTATATTATTTCAGAATCGAATCCTTTTTCCTAAAGAGGTTTTTATGGACCAAAAGGGAACGTTTGTAAAAGGGGGCAAAAGAATGTTTATTAATAAATGTAATAAATGATTACTGTAAACATCTACTCCGATCCGCTTTGAAGGCACACGGACAAAACTGAATAATTGGATCGCCGCGGCAGCATTGGCGGGAACTTAGGTTTAATCCAAATGACCATCACCGGTCACTGTGTAACTAACTCCTCCGGTATGAAGCACGTCCTGTCATTGGTAGAGGACAAATGACCCCACACCATTTATGTAACGACCGGATTTGAGGTGCCCTCATTGGGATATAATAAATGTTTACACAAATAATAACGAAGCACTTTACAATTAATGCGTACGAAAACTGAATTGAAGGTTCATACCATTCTAGGCTGGACTCAATGCCGCAAAGTAGTTTCGGATTAGGTGTTTGGATTCTAACTTCGGAAAAAATTGTTTTCAGAAAGGAGTAACTTTCTTGATATCTTTCCATTCACCGGCACAATTTTCTCATTATTCTCAATTTCTTATAATATATGGTTTTCTTAATTTCCACCAGTTTCAATCACCAGAATAAAACCCGCTTTCTTGACTAGAGATAATCTAGCATTCTGGTCTCGTTTTCATCGAAGATTTATTGTAAGCGTCCAATGTTGCTGGTAGTTTCTATTTGTATAATATTCGAAGTCTAAAAAGATAAATTCAAATAAAACAATGAAACGTCGTTTTTTATTATTGCTTTTTATTCAATGTTTTTATATAAGTTACTAGTTGAGTTTGACAATCAATTGTTTCTCTGGGGTTATTTTCTGCATTTAATTTTAGTTAAATCATTTATATATAGGACTATGTCCATGATTCTGTTAATTTACCAGACATTAAAGCCTTTTTATTTTAATTGACTTGTATATGTTGCATTAATTGTTTACATTAACTTTTCTAATGGAGAACAATACCACACCATCGTAGAATTATTAAAAACGTAAATGTGTAGTTCATATATCTTCTGAATTTCACGGCATTATAACTTAACTTTTTTATTCGTCGATAGTCGCCTCTGGTTTCCGGGAATATTTGTGATGTTTGGTTCATGTTAAATGGTTTATATATAACTTTATGAAACCAGGAAAATTCGTATATGAAACTTTCTAATGTAGATTGGTACTATAACAAATAATCCCATATAATAGGTTCTATATTAGAATTGTATATGCGTGGTTCCTCTATCTTGCTAATTTCACTGTATTGTAGCTTCACTTCTTTATTCGTCTCGAAAATTACACAAGGATTAAGCAAAATTCTTTTTCTTTAACTTTTAAAAATTGAAGAAAATCACGTGATTAAATATTTGATGAAACAAGAAATACGGTTTAGACTTCGGAGTAATAATGTAATCTATTGTTAGAAATTAAGCATATATATATATATATATATATATATATATATATATATTAAATTGCCAAAGTTTAAGAAAAAATTATGCTGCTTTAAAAGGACAATTTAAAAAATTTCATTTTTCTGCAATAATGTTTTTGAAAATTAACTGTAAAATCCAACATAATTAATTAAAAATTTTAAAAAATCACTCGGCCGTGCACATTTTTACCTTTTAAGCTGTTTATGTGCAAAACATGATATTCATAAGTCAAACGGTTTGGCCTACAGAGCGCCAACACTCAACACATTCATCTTTATTATTAGTAGATATAAAGGCTAGTTATGGAGTATATAGCACCTGGAGCATTGGTTGTCCATACTCTCAATTTATGCCTTATTTATAACTTGATGCTTATGATTTTCACAAGAAAGTATTTTGAAGTAGCTAATTATGATAGACATCAAAACCGTTTTATTTTATTAGACTTTACACCTGCTCTGTTCATTGTATATATATGAGTCATACTAATAGAGTCAAGTCTCTTGGTATCACACTGCTATTAAATACCTAGCTTTCATGATGATTTATTTTCTGAACTTTCATCTAAAATCACCATCTTATTTCTCTTGTATCTTACAGAAATATTAAATCGAACTTCCCTTTCTTGGCTCACAACTGTGGAAGATAATAATGTGGTTAAGAATTTGATGAAAGATTGATAACAGTTAATTTCAGAGCAACCATGAAATTTATTGCTAAAATTTATGAAAAATAAATATATTTTAAAGTTGTAAAAATTCTGAAAAATTTGAACTGCTATTAAATTGATATCAATAAAAAGATAATTTTTTAAAAATTTTAAATGGTGCAAAAATCAATTTTGATCATAATATTTTTAATTTGTTAAAACTTTAAAAAAAATAGCTCCAGGATACATATTCTCACCTTTCAAAATATATTTATGCCAAATTTGGTAGCAATAAGTGAAATGGTCTGCCTTGTAGAACGACAGCATACATTGTTATTATTAATAGACTGAGACGAATACATCTCCTTCAAAAACTCAATAAACCTTCCAGTAAATCGTACAGTTTTAAATGAATCTTATCAAAAAATATGTTAATTAGATAATTAACGTATCTATCTATTACATAAAAATACTTATGTAACTTTGCAATTATTCGCTATGTGATATGTAGATGCGAGTTACTCGCACATGGCATTTGAAACTTGTTTTGCCAGTGTTGCTTGAAATATTCAATGAAAAGTATAATTACGTCGTAGCAAGTATTTATATTGCACTTGACGGTGAAATGGTGACAAACAAAGAAAAGTAAAGCATTAATTAACACCAGATTAATAGCAAATGAGTTCAAAACAATATTATTTGTTAATTTTACTTTTAGACACACTGTTTGTGGCAACATTATGTATAACTTTCCGATATTTTTACCTTTTTTGAGTAGCGAAATTATTTTCGTCTATCGGCTAGGAATCGCTTGAATAAGTAACACAAGTGTTAACCTTGCTTTGTTGTTTTTAAATAGTAGTGGTGCGCTCCAGCAATATCAGATGAAGGGGGGGGGGAATGCGAAGAAAGACAGAGCGAGAATCTGCAAACTTGAAAAGAAAAGTTGATCTTGAAGTTGCTGTGGTGGTGGCAAAATGTGAAAATTGAAATGATATTTAGATATGGGAGGTATGAGGAAAGAATGCTCTCATTGTGGAGCTTTGAGTTTTGAATTGGAAATAGGTTGATCGCCAAACATATATTATCACCATGGAAAGAGTAAGCTCCTAACTTTGAACGAATGGCCAGTGGAGTTTGAAAACTTTCTAATTGGAACTGACGAATATTGAGTACAGTATCGGATAATATCTGGGTTGGCGAGCAAAAGAGTTTTAATATTAAAATTTTTGAAGACTTTTTAATATTATATTTCCTATATTTTTAATACTAAAATTTACTGAAAAATGTACTTTTGTTATTTTGTGTCTAAAAAAATAAGAAAAGATATAATCGTTATCCTCGAATCTGATTCTTTTTTCCCCTCCTCCCTGAATAACCGTGGTAAAGACCATAACGCAATATTCAGATAAACCTCCTCTAACTCAATCTCTCTTATTCATTTAGTCCAGTTTATGAGAGAGCAGAGAATATTTGACGCAATGGGAACTTCACTTTATCTCTTGATAACTAAGCTGTTGAAACAAAGCAATAAAAAACACGAGAAAGTAAAATTGTGTTCATTGCACCGATGATAAGATAATAACAACTCCTTTTTGTCTATTTAGAGTTATATTAAAGGGAAGTTTACAATGATCTTTCAGCACGAGCTACTGGTATGTAAGTATCTGAAAACAGGCGTTGGCCTTACGTTGGTGATTAGATTAGAATACAGGAAAGAGAATTGACTGACAATTTGACCTGACCGTATATGAACCAATCTGAATGAAATTTCATTCTAACATGAAGGTGGTGCGCTCTTGAGTTCAAATGTCGTCTTAATCAGCTTTTGTTGCTGATATTATTATTAAAATCATTAACATTTCAAAAGCAATTGCTTGAATTTTGACACATAATATATTTTAATCTTACAGATAAACTTTACAGTTTTCTTCTTTAAAGTATGTACTAAATTAATTTTCAAAAAAAATTTATGATATATTTATATTAATATTTACCTTAAGTAAAACTTGAAAAAAAATTAATAATTATTATTAAATTCAATAATGGATTAAGACATTTTGTGGTTCCAAACACGGCGGATTGATCTTTTTAACAGGTTTTTATTAACTGGCTCTCTTGTCTGAAAATTTGTTTATTTATTAAGTACAAATTTTGCAATCGATTTAAAACCAATTTAACGAAAAGTCAAAAACTTGAAATTTTAAACATAGCTCAGAGCTGAGTGGCAATGCATTATTAATTCGCTTGGTTTATCCATTTGGTTATAACTTTTGTTATTAGGAATTAATTTAAAATCGAATGCAAAATTTCATACAGACAGAAGTAAACAATAATTATTTAAATTAAAAAAAAATCAATATACCATGTTTTTATAACGGATTAAAAACTATAAAATAATTTCTCCTTGCCGCATATAGATTTATAAAATTTATTTTATACTCTGTAGTCTGTTTTAATATTTATTTCAAGTTTTTTTAATTATTATATTAAATTATAATTAAATTTAATGTTAAATATTTTTTATTTAAATAATTATGTAATAACTGGTAAATTTAGTTTTATATTTCAACAAATTTTAAAACGAATTAACGTGTTAATGATTTATTTTAATAATTTTTATGAAATAGATATGTTTTTATTATTTGCAATATATTTATCATGTAGAAGTAATTAAATAAAAATGAAGAAATAAAATTCTTCAAAAATCAATTATAATTATTAGTACCTCATTTCATTTCTTACGAATAAATAAAAATAATATATTATGATGAGATAGTATAAAGAAATAATAATCTTCATATGCATATAAGATAAAAACTATTACTTTGCAGGAGCTGCCATGCGAACCATAACACAACTAGTTAAATTAATAATTATTTATCCAATACAATATAAATAAGTAATTAATTATACTTTTTAATAATTCGATGTAAACACAAGATGTAGTCCAAATATTTAATAATTCATAAAATTTATATTTTTTTCAGATTTATTTATTCAACAATTAGGTTAACAACATTCTTTTTTAAATACACCTGCCTGAGCGCCCCCCCCCCCTTCTCAAAAGAGTGTCCTAAGCAACTGTATAGCCAGAAATCCGCCACTGATTGAAATCGAAATTCCGAAATTCGTTGGCAAAATAGAAAAATTCCGCAAACGTTGGATGTTGCCAGAACCAAATGTAGAAACAGAGTTTGAATAAACAATATTTTCATCACTTTCAAGATCAACGCATAATATTTCTTTATTCTTGGAAACTTCACTTTTCGAGAATCGAATATAAATGTATAGGCAAACATAAGTAATTAAGGCAAAAATACTTTCATTATTTTCTTTAAAAAACATATCAGTTACGGTCTTTTCTAAAGCTTGTTTTGTTTCCTGATTACTTTGATGGAGACCTACCGACTGCGGTTTTACGTCACATCGTTCCGCTTCGGGACAAAGAATCAAAATTTTTCTGACGGCCTCTAATTGGAAGTAGTACTTCACAGAAGTAGCAACACATTTTGTGCCCTTCATATTGCTTAATGGTCGATTAGTATTGCTTTTGAAGTGCAGACTAAAGTTTGGCCGCCATTTTGGGCTTGGATAAAAATTTCAGGCAGCTGGTATCTGATCAAAGAATTATTCACAATTTCCAAAGTTTCATAACTTATATGACGTTTTGTGTAACAGTCTTCTTTGTTCATATCTGTAGATAGTTCAACTTTTTGAAAGCTTGAATGTATGCTTGGGGGAAACCAAATGATAAGTAATTGTTGCTAAAGCCATAAATTGTTGAAGACTAACTTGTCTAACTATACTAGACTAACTTGGCCGCGCTGTTTAGAAATAATATCAAGTAAAAGAATTAATTTTTTGGATTAGTAACGAATTAAGATTCAATTCCCAATCGTCATTTCAAGATGGCGCTGATTTCGCAAGATATTCGAGCAAAAATTCTAACTTCAAAGTTTAGAAAAAGTAATAATTAAGTTATTTAAGGTATTCAACTAGTTTAAAATCATTGTTTTCAATGAATTTATCGAAATCTTTTATGGCTTAATTTTGTAGTCTGTCTCATAAGCTTTCTAAAACTATCTTACTTTTTTATTCTATGTGAATTACAAATGAAGTTACAGTTGTTTAATTACCGAATCACAAACAAAACTCTAGACCTAGGTAGCATACTGAAACCAAAGGTTACAGATTTTCATTTGTTGTCATCAATTAAAGTACATTTTAAATTCATATTAGCAATTTTCATGACTTTTTATATCATTAAATTAAATTTTAAGTATCTTTTTTAATCAGCAATTCCATTCCATTTTTTAAAATTAGTAGTTTTTAGTTAGTAATTCTATAGTAATTGCAAAATTATTATGGAAATGTGATTCGAAGCAATTTTAGGAACTTGGTATACATGCATTTTTTTCCCCTTTTTCATTACAGCTCCGATACAGCCCAAAAGGTCCAAATAGCTGATGCAAACTCTAGAAAACCAAAATTTGCTGGAATTCAACTTTGTGACAAATCTCCAGCTCTATGTACTTTAATCATAAGCTCTCATTATATATGTGTGTGTGTGTGTGTGTGTGTGTGTGTGTGTGTGTGTGTGTGTGT
>JAPMOR010099059.1:95354-116953 GCA_026543865.1 Argiope aurantia
GTGTGTGTGTGTGTGTGTGTGTGTGTGTGTGTGTGTGTGTGTGTGTGGAATTTTACAACCAGAAACTACTAAAAAAGTTTCAATAATGTTGTGTGAAGCATTGTTCCAAAAGAGACTTCATATGCAATTCCTACTAGGAATTAATGACTACTGACTGCAGTTCCTACTAGGAATTAATATTGCCATTTTTGTTTTTAATTCTGATTTTCCTGGTGTACTATCTGTTTTTCAAGAATTACTTATGCTGACAGGATTTGATTTAAAGATGCTTCATTGTAGCATTGATAACTTGAGGATTGTTGATTCAACGAGATCTTCTGAATCATCCACAAAAAGAAAAAAAAGGATAGCTCTTAAAAGAAGGAAGTTTGAAATTTGAGATTAAAGGATGTTTACATGCTTTTCAAAAACTATAAGCATTATTTTGTATTATATAAAAACCTTATATGCATTTTCTGAAAAACGATATTTTTGAAGTAAACTGCCGACCGTAACAATGATTTTTCAAAAAGTCATATAAGTATTGATATAAAATTTTCTGAGATTGCTCGCAGTAATATATTTGATATTTTCCTCTAAAAAGTAAGGCCTATATTGAATATAAGTAATATTTTTAGGTATTTAAATGTAAAAAAATTTTTTTAATGAAAAATTGTAGTTTGGTAAATTTATTCGATTATATCTCAAAATTATTTTGAATCGCAAAAAATATTTTAGAGCATAGAACAGATGACTGTAATAAAAATGTAGTGCTGCAAGAATCTATGTGTATTTAGAATATAATTTTGTATATGGTTCTTAGCATAAGGCAAAAATTTTCATGCCTTTTCTTGAAATTTCTTCCACAACTTTTTTTTAAAATAACAACTCTGAAGTTTAATTTTACAATATTTTCATAGTTCCGAAATGCAATTAAAAATATATAGTTTACCTTTGAAGAAAAAAATGCCTCCTGGCACAGTGAGATACTTTAAGTTATCTGTTATAAAAGCATTTAAAATAGTTGTAATTTTATTAAAATTTTGGGTTTATACTCTTTAATACTAAAAAATCGACAAATGATAAATGGTTCCCAACTGCATGATTTCATTCATTTATTTAAAAAAGTTGATAGAGTAGTTTTTAGCATTTAATTTACGATAAAAAAATCAGATAAAAATCCTTCTATAATATAAAAATATTTATCTTAAATTTACGGTTCCATTTTTTTAAAGTACATATAATATTATTGATTCACTTGTAAAAGACTAAATGAAAATCGTTCTACCATATTAAAATATTTATTTAAACGTCTTCGCTTATTTCATCTTTTTAAAGTATGTATAATACAGGATGTATAAAGAAAGTATTACGGAAATTGAGTAAATATTCGGCACAGATTTTGAGTAAATATTCATTTTTCTTCTTAATATTATTTTCAAATAATGTATAATTTTCTCTCAATCATATAATTATTATTACTTATGCATAATGATTTTAATCATATTAGTAGTCATTCATAAATATTTTCAATCATATTTGTTATTACAATAAATTCTATTAGAGAAATTTAACTATTTATTTCACCTCTGTTCCATGCCAATTGTGTACCAGGTATCAGCCATAGAAGACAAATGCCATCAAGACAGCTGTGTCACTTCATTCAATCAATATAGAATTTGATGCAAGCAGAAAACGCTCATGTTTAGTTTATATCTTCATGTCTTAAAACATTGTTCATTGCGTTCATTACTTGTGATTTACACCTACTACCTGAATAAGATATTTTCATCTCTACTTCAATTAAGAGATAGCAAAGATGTAAGCGCGTTTTACTACGTAGTTGTCTGCATCACAGCAACGAACTGTTCAAGAGTCAACCCTGAAATATAGGGATGAACAATATTATATTCCTTTATGCATTTCTGTTTTTAATTCTTCTACTTTTATTAGTTCCTTGTTACTATACAATATACATATATAATATATAAATTAAAATGCTTTTTAATTTTTTTTTGTTTGAAACATCACTTTAGTTCTATAAATTAAGTATTATAGACATTCTTGGAAAAGCGTGTTAATTTTTTTTTCGACAAATTGAATTTAATTTTCATAGGAATTTAACTAATTTTTATTCAATTTCTTGTTTTAATTTATTCCAACATATTAAATCAATTTCAAAAAAAATTCCCATAAGATTTTTTTAAAGAAATCTGATTTAAAATCTATTTAAAGAATAGTAATAATTTCCAAACAGAAATGTTGGAGATCTGCATGACATTAACATTGAATTAACCAACGGCATGCATATTCATACCGAAAACAAACCTTTTTTTTAAAACACATTTTCTCTGCGAAGTTGTAATATTGGATATACTACATATGAAAGTCCGATTAGCTATATTGACAGAAAATGGTAAAACAAACTTCTAATTATTAATTGCCTCAGGCTCACGTTAAGTTACAGAAGCTATTTATCCAATTTCGTTGCTAAACTGAAGGTAAAAAATTGTGTAAGCAAATTTGTGTATGTTTTCATTTGCTCCATTTAATTTCCAGATTCATTTTATTCAAGTGTTATTTCTCGCAGTTATCAAATTTGATTCGTTTTTCGCCATAGTTTCAAAATTTTCAATTTAAGAAAAGCTTGTGCAATCCCAATGTTCCATGTTCCTACAATAAAATGTAGAAAAAAAAAAAAACTTATTTAAATAAAATTTTTGAAGCATGTTCCTGACACTACTTTATCGGAAAATCTCCTTTGAGCTCTTAATAGATATTGCTTATATGTTTACATCCCCGATGATCACCGATAACAAAGTCACTGAGACCCGGATGCACGTCCGGAAATTAAGGTCTCATTCCTGGTCTTTGAAACCACCAAGATAATAACGTGTTCTAATAGGATTATATCATTTCTTATCAATCTCAGTCCAAAAATGGCCTCTCCCAACTTGCCTAGTGAGCAGACCGACTGTCGAATGCTTATCAAAATTTGTTTTTCTTACTCCCAGTGTAGCTCCAGCAGCAGCAGTTGAGCCACACCGAGACAAGGCATCAGTTGTTGCTCGATGAAGAGCGTCATCGATTGGAAAACAGTGGCACTTTTTGTGAATAGACTCTTCTTTACGGGAGGGACGGCAAAAAAGCACACAACGGATATTTATCTGTCAGTAGGCCACTCCATTTTGCGCCCGGAATTCCTTGAGAAGTGTGAAATCCTAATCCTGTTTTGCCCCAACCGGCCGCCACAACTCATCGAAGGGCTCTTATCGCCGTTCAGAAATAAAAGAAATCTCCCCGATGATGATGTATCAGTGATGAGTGCTAGATTAAATTCTTTTTGAATAGTAGATACAATAAGGATCATGAAAGAAAATAACGGATTCGCATAAAACTTCCACACAGCCGGATGTTCCGCATTGAAGTAGCCCAGAGAGCCCTTGGGAGGAGGCCAATTCAGCTGCTGGCACCACATTGAAATGTGATTAGCTTGAATTATGGGAAGGAAAATTCGTTTAGAAATGCGTCTCTTCGGTTTTGTGGCCTGTAAGTGGATGTAATTGCTTCTGTTCAGGAATTATTTTTTCTTCTCTTGTATTTGAATTTTAAACACTTATTTACAAGAGGTTTGTAATCAGTGATGTTTGAGAGAGAATCAGATTACGGTTTATCACTTTTATTATTTCTTGAATGCGGATTTTCAAGAAACTCAATACAGAACCCACTTTCTGTCTTTTACAAAAAACGGACTCTGAAACAATCAATGAAAGATTCTCTGATTTTGTATCCGTGTTTTTGATTCAATGTTTTCTTCTTTTCTGGAAGGTTAGATTTCTTTTAATAAGAACTATTATTTCTACAAACACAGTTAACTGGAATTCTTGCGTATAACTAACTACACGGGTGTTCATATTTCAGCAGTCGATCAAAATACTACGAGTTGTAATTTTTTGGCTAACCTATATTATGTAACTGATAATTTTTAAAATGTATAAAAAATAATTTCGTTCGATAATAAAAAATTACAAAATTTTATATTATCGAACGAAATTATTTATGATATTATTTTTCCCATAGTACCAAGTGGCGGATTACCGACTATCAACTGATTAGGTTCGACAGGTGTTCGGTGCTATATGTGCCGTATTAAAGAGAATCTACTGTGTTTACAAACATTGAGAACCTGCTTAAATAATATTGTACCTGAACATGGATGCTGCGCACTGAATCATTTCTACTAATAATAAAGATGAATGTGTGTATGCGTGTTTTATTGCTTTAGAGGCCAAACCATTTGATCTACAGCTACCAAATTTGGTACATATATACCTTGGGAGTGGGAATATCTTGAGTACAGAGTACCTTGAAGAGTGGGAATGCAAACCTCAGAGTGTTCAGAAATTTTATTAAAATTTTAATTAGAAATTAAGCTGAGTTTTGAAATTTTTCTGAAATGACTTCCAAAAATATGAATTTTGAAAATGAATGATGAATAATTTTTTAAAAATGTCCTTTTAATGATACAAATTTAATAATCATGCGAATTTTGGCAATCTTTATAAAAAATTTTTTGGCTTGATTTCCAATAATAAATTATATTATTGCCCTGAAATTGCTTGTTTTTCATTGTTTCATCAAATATTATTTAATCGCGTGATTTTCTTCCATCGTCGAAATCTAATGAAGAAGGATATCTATGTAGTTTACATTTACACAACGATAAAAATAAAAAATAATCTAAAATAAATTGCTGATTGTTAAATAATAAACTAATTAATTAGCTAATTAAAAGTGAAGCCTGATAATGTGCCATCTAGAATCATAAAATTCTTAAATTTCTCACTGGTGGCAAACACACACACACACAAAAAAAAAACAACAATAAGTTCAGTTTTCAAATAAGCAAATGATAAATAAATAAACAGACATTTCTAACATGCATACTAGTTTTAAAACCAAAAGTTTATAGGTTATAATGGTCAGGATATTATTCATAAAGTATCGTATTATAACTGCGCATGAAAGTAATTATGCAAGACAAAAATAACAAAGTAACTACTTAAAATATAACATTCAATGGCATGAATGGAATTCAATGTTGAATAAACTACAAGAAGAAATCAAAAATCTCCATTGGTGAGACTGTATATTATATTTATTACTCTCGCGACGACAGGGAATAAGAGTTTCCCTCACAACTTCCCATCCACTGTATTTGTTTTCTGTCAATCTTGTTTTGTTAAGTAACGCTGATGGATTTATGTGGCTCATCATATCCAGTGCTCACTGCAGACAAGAACGTTTCATTGACACTACAAAAGATAATTCAATAACTATCTTTTCTCAACTCTTATTTCTCTGTATTAGAGGATCATTAATTTTAACCTTGGTAGACACAGAGAAGTAATCCCGGCTTCAAAGAAAAGAAAAAACAGTTCACTGGGCCCCTGTGTAAACATGTCACACGAAGCTATTTATACGTAGCTAATACGTTTTCACGGGACCCGAACAACAGTCATCTCCGAGCTCTGGGGACTAACCATTTGCTGCATATGTCCTTTTAAAGTCCTCTTTTCGGAACAACGCAGATCAGGTCTCATCCGAGACAGATTCCATCCAAGAAGAATATAATGATGGATCCTTCTAAATAAAGATATCAGGTGGTTTCTTTCATTTGATTTAAAAGTAATTCCCCAAGATATTTTGTGATACTCGAATATCTATTTTAAAGTATGACAAAAAATTTTTGAACTTAAAAATTAGCACGGGAAAGAAATGTACAATTCTATTGAATTTTAAAACATAATTGCAAGGATCCTAACAGGAAAATGGAAGAAAAAAATATAGTTTTTAAAATGTTACAGCATTTATTGAGGATTTTAATAATAATTTCTGGATCGCAATATATTAACGTCCCGTTTTAAAGCAACGCTAGGGCTATTTTGGAACAGACCTCGTAATTTTGAACTGCGGTCAGATGATGAGGATGGTACCTGAGCTGGCATCCCTCTCTAAGCTTAAACACCGCACCAACGGGAGAAAGTTTGGTCCCGACGGTTCTTCGTCGGATCGGGTCTCGAACCTGAGACCCTCTGGTTTCAAAGCCTAGACCTTACCACTAGGCCACCGCAGCCCTGCTTGGTCCCTCTAGGGACTCAGGAAATCGGATGTGCAGGAGCCCCCTTTCCCTCTATCGCTTCATGTGCAATATATATATATATTCTGATTTTTTATTCCCTAGATAAGGAGTTTTATCGCGTAAATTCTATTAATAGACAAAATGTTTAATTATGGGTCTCTAAAGAGTTGCTTTCAGCACAATAAAAAAAATAAAATTCAAATTTAAAAGCATTTAAAGAAATGGTAAAAAATAAAATTAACAAGATTTTGAATGCGATCTTAATATTATTTAGAGTGCACTGATTCGACCATTTCTTAAATTACAGAGCAACATATTTTTTTTTAGTTTTTACACATAATATAAAATTTGTAGAAGATAATTAATTAGGAATGTTATCTAATATTTAATCGATACTTGATTTTAATTTGAATCAGTACGTATGCCCGATTTTTGTAAATTAAATGCGAACATATAATTAAGTTCTGGGAAAATATCATAAAACTATATATATATATATATATATGTATTGAAATTTCTGGATTCTTCAGTGTTGTGGAGTACCTAGGCAGTTGCCTTCTTTGTCTATACAATAATCCGTCTATGCTCTAACTTTTCTTGATTATCCAAAATGAAAATAATATAATTTTTCCAGTTATTCAGTTCCAAATATCAATTGGCATATGTGGAATTCGTTCATTTCAACAGTTGAGTCTAATGTTTAATTGTCCATCAAATTAGCCATCAATGGATGATTATTGATTTAATTTATATTTACATTTCTATATTATTTTCCTACATTTTTACATTTCTATAATATTACTTATGTTTACATTGTCATTATTGTCTTTCAAGGATAACAAAAAGAAAATCCATAATTTGTTGAGAATCAAAAAACATTTAATACAGAAACTGAATTGTAGCACAGGAATGATGATTTTATTTCCAATTTTTAATTTCATTGGTCTTCTACAAAAGCTTTTAATTACTTTATAATCTCTGAGTTTTATAATGAAGTTATTATTTTTACACAGGCAATGTTATTTTTCACTAAGACTAATTTCTTGATTTCAAGACGAAAAATGCCTTGCTCACCTTTCATACGTGATAATCTATATAATTAAAATAATGAAGTTGCTTTATTGATTAAAGAAACACATCCACATCAGATCAGTTTTAACTAAATATGTCTAGAAAGTAGAGAATAAATAAGTATAAAAATTGTGATTGCAATGTTTTAGAAGCTTATTTATTGATTTAAACAACATAAAAAAAACCCCAATAATTTGCAACATTTAGTATATTTTTCCAACAGGAAATATATGTTTATTTCTTATGGTTTAGAAATTCCTGGGGCATAATTAGAGAGGCTTGATAATCAATATGGTAACTATTTTAGGACCCCCCAGGCTTTTTAAATAATTTAATATTTATTATAATTATAATTTAATATTTTTAGAGTTAACTAATTTTGTACTTTAATTTACAATGAAACATTTACTTAAATATATTCAAATCAAAATATTATTTTAAATTTTAGATAATTCTACTTATGATTTAAAAAGTTCCAAAATTCCTAGCATATTAAACTCTCCCCCCCCTCTCTTTCTGTAGTTGGCTGATTATTTCAAAACTCAATAATCTTTATAAACTTTATTTTTAAATATTTACAATGCATTAATTTTTTTTTGTAATTTCTTTCTATTATTCTCTTTAGAAAATTAAATAAAAAAAATTGAATTAAATAATTTTTGTAACCAACTCTCTTGAAGGTACTTGTAATTATATGTATTATTTCAATTTATATCGATTGTTGCTTGGTAACAACTTACATAGATATTTAATTAAAATCAATAAACAAACTTTGATTAAAAAAAAACACTTGAAATTTGGATGGGAAGGAAGGAAGAGAACTTACATTGCCAAAAATTAAAAGTCCTATCAAAACTTAATCTGATCTTGAGACATTATGCATAAGATTAGTTGTATAAGTGGACCTGAACTAATTGTTGGGGCTATATAAGAATTCAGACACTTTAAGAACATTTGAGTTAAGGAATGATAATAAATTTCACTACCTGATGGGAATTATTACAAGAAATGATTATATGGCAAGAAAAAAAAATGTTGATCTCTAGACGCAAGAGATAATGATTATGAACTGGCTATTTTTAGTCTTTCTATTAAATTCAGGGTCATATTTGTTGGAAGGCGGGGGGGATTTATTTGTGGAAGAGCTAAATACTGGTTATGCTTTGCCAAACACATAGTAAAAAAATGTTGATCTCTAGATGCAAGAGATGATGATTATGAAGTTATGCTAATCATATTAAAGAATGTCTGAATAATTCATATAACACTTTTGAAAAATTTAATGAATGGCAAAGATTTATTGTAATTTACGACTGATAGAAGCGGCTCAATATTGCTTGCCATCTGTAAGCAATCATTACTCCCATCTGTTTTTATTTTAATTATTTATTTATATTAATTAATTATTTGATTTTGAAACAACACAAGCATTATTTTGAGGATAATTCTTACAACTCTAATTTAATAGATGATGAAGAATTCTCCAACATCTTATCGAAACCAGGATAGTTGAATCTGATGGAGTTATTGTGCATCAGATGCGTGCATATTGTAATCTTTAATAGAAAGGAATCTTGCATCTACAACTCTCGAGTTTGAAAGATATCAGAACAATACAACCCTAACACTATAGTTGAAAAATGGGTTATGACCAGCAGCAAGCATGCAGATCTGAAATATTATTTCAAAACAAAAATCAATATAAGAAATCAATATTTGATGTTTGCATTATATTAAAAATGAAAGGAAATTAACTACAATTAACACAACAAAAATCTTTTAGAAATAAGTCAATAAAAATAACTTTTTGCTGAAAAAAATTTTAAAGGCATTTTTACTGGATATTATAAGATATTTTATAAATTTAAAGGATCAGAATTAGAAAGTGAAAAAAAAAATATTTGAAAGTATCAAATAATAACTGAATATATAACAAAACTGGTATAAAAGCAGATAATTTGCATATTTATTGCAACATATAAAGCAAAATAATTATGAGATCCAAAATAAACATTGATGAGACAAGAAAACAAAGTGAAAAGTTTAAATTACAATGCAATAATACAGTAAAAATAAGATGATAAACACTGACTTCCTTAATTAAAATTTAAGACCTTGAATTCCTACATCAAAAATCACTGGCCAAAGGGCTGCCATGTTTATTGTATAAAATGGTCACATATACCATTTATTTTATATAAGATATAGAATAGATTATATATTAACTAAGAATGAATAATTTATTAAGTAACGGCATTTCTTTTTTTTGTTTGAAGGCAATTACACCAGAAATGCTGGATCTTCAAATGATGAAACATGAAACTCACAGTAAAACTGATTAGAAATGGGGGGAATACTTGCATTATGGTCTATTTTTCTGTAATAACTATTTATGTAAAAAAAGGCTGCATATTACAATGAATAGAAAGTTTAGTTAGTTTTGTATGAGTAAAACGATAACATGACATTATATAATTATCATTTCAATATTAATTTTTTAGCATCATCAAAGTTTTCTTAATCCTAACAGACAGAACAAATAATAAAAATGTAAAATAAAATATTTGTACAGAAAATAAATATATAATGCTAGGACAGAAATAGAAAAATACTTTTTTTACAACACATAATTTTTGTCATAATTTTGATTTATATAACATCAGTAAGCATGTGAAAAAATAAAACAAAACAAAAAATGTGTGACAAACAAAATTTTTCCCATACATGCAATGTTAAACTTCCATAAAACAAAATAGCATCTAGAATAAAGTTATTCATAACATAAATTGACATTAAAAATTAGACAAATTGCTGATTTCAATTACTCTTAGATTCAATCTAATAAACATATTAAAGTATATCAATGCCACACACTTAAGTAACCTCTAATAAGAGCAGAAGGGGAAAATAATTTCATAACAGGCACTTTAAGAATAAATAGAGGAAATGAAATAGTTCTAGACATAATAATCGGAGAAGGGGGGATTCTATGTCAATATACAGTTAAAACCAAACTGGAAAATTCTTTAATTATAATTTGTGAGCTAAAATAAACTATAATAAAAGAAACAGCAAAGGAGTGTCAATAATTGGTTTATGCACTTATTTATACAATTTTTGAAAAGTTATAGATGTATTTAAAACAATAATTCCTTTAAAAATAATAAAATCACATTAAATTTTAGCTTGATTGTTTTTTTTAAAAAACAATTTGAACATAAATATACAATACCTAAAGAAAGTCAAAAAATGTATCGTTTATCTCATCACTAATAATAAAATACTAAATCTAAAATTTTTCTTCGATTATAGATTTATGCAAATATCAACCAATGTAAAATTTATTTCTTATCAACATATTAAAAGTTCGTATTATCATAAATTACTATTAAATTTTTAGAAGAATTTTTCGATTATTTTTGTAACAGCCATAAGAGCTGTATAGGAGGTACAGACTCATCCCCCCCCTACAGCCTACAATGTAAAGAAAAAAATATATTTCAACCTATCAGTTTCTTTAGAAAGAACATTTTAAATTCTCTTTAATTAAATTGAATGATAAAAAAAACCTTTGATTTTCACATATATTATTTTGTTGAAGAGTAACTTTATGATATGCAATACTAATACATGGCTCAATATACTTATATCATGAGAAATTGAATGTAAATATGAGAGAAAAGTACACATTGCACATTAACCAAATTAATAATATAAATAAAAAATGAAATTAGTTGATATACACATGGTAATTATTAAATTCATTAACAGATTTCAAATCAACGAAAAAAAATAACTGTTTTCGATATGCATTAATTTAGCAACCAAAATTTTATACAAGCAGTTAGCTACGGAGAATTCTAAATAATAAATATACTCTACAGCATACTAAATATACTCTATAATACTGCTATAAAATGAAAAAAAAATTAAAGGTTCTCTAAAATGATGATTTTGTCATATATGTAACAGAATTTAACTAGCTATTTTTTTCAAAATTGAGTTTCTTTAAAAAGAAGCATATCATTAAAACACAAACTAAAATATTTCTTTGTTGATAAATGTAATAAAATATATAAAAGAAAATAACATATTGAAAAATCAACCAAAAACAAAATAATTCATCTCTAATTCATACATCTTATTCAAAACAATGCACTTATATTAGCATTTAGTAAAACATAGCATTTACCACCAATATAATAAAGCAATTCATGAGAGCTAAAATGAAACATTAGCAACTAATAATAACAGGAAAAATAACTGCACTTCTTTTTGAAACGACTAATTTATAGAAAATCCTATTAAATGTCGCTTATTAATGATCTCAATAACTGTTTATCATCTTCACCATCTTAAAAGAGTCAACAATAAATGTCTTGTTTATCATATTACAAATCATAAAATAAACCATCTTAAATCTCAAGTTACTCTGATTAAAATTCAGATTTATTCAAATATCAATAAAAATATATTCTCTTTTTTACTTGATTCAACTCTCTAACTTACTTACACAACATACTTAAAATTTGCATCATCATAAACTTTTTAAACAGTTTTTTTATTATTCAAGTAACAGACACAACATTTAACTCATGTTATTTGAACAATAAATACAAACATTTAATAAAAGTATTGACAGTCAATAAAATAATTTTCTCCATAGTAAAAAATGAATTATTTTTACAATCAAAATAAATGTTAAGTTTTTTTTAAACATTTGATCTGATTTATTTATTTAATAAATAACTTTTTTCTAAGATTAAAAAAAAATTAAAAGGGACAAAACTTGGAATTCTGAGAATTTGCCAGATAATAAAACTTCAGCTAGTTTTTTCTATTTATCAGTTTTCAATGATCTTTATATTATAACAAAATATGATATGTAAAACTTCTGGATACATAAGCATGCATCCAAAAAAAAAAATTAAATATTAGATAAATATAACACATGATCTTTTGATTTCTTGCATAATTATGAATATTTCTGAAATAAATTTTTTATAATAACAGTTGCAAGCTGTTTCTCTTTTGAGAAACAGCTTTCTTTCTTATCAATAAACAAGCAATTACAAGATTAGTGCGATCAAAACATATATTTTTTGTGCAAAATTTCTATAAAAAAGTACAGACATACATACAACAACAGTTATAATTTGCTGTAACAATAGTTATAAAATTTATCGTATAAAAAGCACCTTGAAAATGACTTGCATATATTCTTGAATAAACAATATAAACATTACATTCCTTATTATAAAAAATATATTTCCTTTCCTTTCACATGCATCACAATATATTCTTGAAATTGCAGTAACTCACATACATGCACACGGCACAATAATAAAATATTCAAAAATAGCATACTTCAGAATAGAGATCACTTGAATAAAATTTTTTCGACACAGCAATTTCATTAAAATATAACCAAGAATAAATACGAAGAAATTAATTGATAATTTACTTACAAGATTTCAATAAATTAAATGATAATGTAATCTTGGTAGTATCATTAAAAAACATGAAGAAATAATCTTTGGGGTTGGAAAAGTTCATTAATAAATTCTAATTTATTTCCCCGTCCCCTACAATAAATACAGTACAGAATTAATCAAACTTTAAAATCATTTAACCCATTTTGAATACATAAACTGATACATTTTTAAGGAACTACATGAAGATTTTAAGAGCTTCACAAATAGCAAAGTAGACATAAGATACTCTTATAACCTTTTTTTTAAAAAAAATTATGTCAAAAGTGGGGTGGATGATAGTAATGAACTGAGATTTAATTATATTTTATTTTTTTACAGTAAATGTTGTATGGAATTTCTATGAATTGGAGATAATTAAAATATAACAGAAACCCAACAAAATGAACTCCTGAATAGATACAATTTAGTAGAACATGGAGATGTGGATATCTGGCTGGTTGTTTGATGGTAAACATACTTACAACAAGAGCCAAACTCCCTATGACAGAGATGCAAAACTGTAATAGAGGAAGCAATTAAAAAAAATTACTTAACAAAAACATCACATAAAATTACATTTGGTATAAACGAATTAGAGTTTTGCAATATATATATATATATATATTTGCACTCATATTATTAGATTTACGAAATATGTTAAATTTTTGCATGATCTACACATTAAAAATACATAACAAAGACTTGTAGGCATCACTTATACGTTTTTCCAAAAATACTGCAAATAACCCATAATGTAACAATGGGAGAAATTTTGAATTATCAACTACTTTATTTCATAATTAAAAGATGGTACAACAAAATGTTTCCATTCTAATTGCATAATATAAAATACTTTTTTTCTCGCAAAAACTTTTTGGCTACAACATCATATAAAAATACCACATATAAAGAAAGCATTAAATATTTTGATTGTAGAAAAATGCACCATAAAGATGAACAAAAGCTTCCAATCACATTACCTAAAATCATTTTCAATTTTTTCCTTATATTTTTTAATGTCTTAACTTTATGACTAAATTGAGAATAAAAATTTTGGTGCTTATCAATGTTACATTTTACATTTTTGATTACAAGATGATTTTCACTTTAATGTTAATTAGTTCTTAACTTATATATATTAACTATTAAAATTATAATGAGATATTAAGTATTTAATAATTATAAATCATGACTAGTTTTAAGAGAAAAGACATAATTTATTGGTTATATTTGGATTGCCTGAATACAATTCAATAGATTTTCTATCTGAAATCTGAATACATGGCACTTCAATTAAAAAAAAGTTTATGACACTTTCTTAATTGAAATTAGACTGAAGATTATTTTAAATGTAATTTAATATCATGATGTTTTAAATATAAATTGTGTAACAATGTATTGGCTCCATTCATGTCATTTACCATATATTTCTGTAACATTTCCTTTTCCTAAATTAAAAAAAAGTAACAAATTTGATATTAAAAAATTAT
This sequence comes from Argiope aurantia, assembly GCA_026543865.1. Taxonomy (NCBI): domain Eukaryota; kingdom Metazoa; phylum Arthropoda; class Arachnida; order Araneae; family Araneidae; genus Argiope; species Argiope aurantia. The sequence goes on from JAPMOR010099059.1 coordinate 109,511, forward strand.
TATATACTCTAAATAATTCTAATAAAAACTTACAGAGAGACTTGCATAGCGTGAAGATTTTGTTTTTAGTGATAATAGCAAATCTTCATAACCTCGTATTGCACCAATTAGGAATAAGGCACTTAAGGCAACAAAAGGAATCATCAATACATCTTTGGCTAACAATGGAACTAAACTAAAATAAAGACAACAAAGAATAATGAAATTAGATATAATTTTATATATGATACATTTAAAAGTAATAATAAATTAATGAATATAATATTTAAATGAAAGATAAATTTTGGCCACAGGAAGACTTACCTAAAAGTAGATATATATGCAAACCACACACAAGGTAATGGGTAGTCTTCAAGAAGTAATAATATTGGTCTGAAATAAATAAATACATATTTACAATACATATTATAAATACAAAAAGGTAGATTTTTAGACAGTAAAAGAGCATTAGCAAAAGCATTATTAAGATTAGCTTTATCATTTTAAACTATTCAAATGAATATACAATATCAGATAAATAATATTTATTTTCCGCAACACATTTCTGTTATAACTTTACTAAGATTATTTGATTTGAAACTACATGTTAAGAAGTTTTTAAATGCATTCAAAATTATATAAATGCTAAAAAAATTATTTTGGTAATTTCCTCTTCAAGTATAATAATATAAAGTATAAAAAATAAAGAAGTATAAAAAATAAAGAAAAATATGTTAAAGTAATAATGTAAGTTGCAAATATCACTGGTTTAAAACATATAGATAAATTGTTGTAGGATTTATAAATATAAAACTCTGAATACAATGTTATTTGTAAAAGCTGGTTTTGTAGAAAACATGCCTAAATTACTGCTATCATGCAATTCATAATGTGTACTTTCAGATAGCATGCATTTAGAATTAAGAGGTTGAAACAAACTGAGGACTAAAAATGACAGACATATTAAATACCACAACAAAACCAGTAAGAAATTATTCATCCTTCCATGCACTTTATAGTTATTTAGAGGATAACCAAACATCCTATAACATTAACAAAGGACTGGTCATTTAATGCCAGGTGTTTGGGTTAAAAGTATCCAGAAATTACAGCTATTACTTTGCAACTACTCAAATGAATATAAGAGACCACTCCTCCATGAATTGGAAACCACTCTAAGATTTTTTAGGTCTAGACTGATCAACCACACATAAGTACAGTAGCCTGCAATAGGCATAAATGCGAGAAATCTGTTCAACGGGTTTCATTTACAAAGATTTAGATTCAATTCTCTTTTAAATTAGTTACATTTAATTTTTTTTCATTTAGTTTCAATTATATTAGTAAAGATTAGGTTTCAGCAGTAAGGTAAATGATCCAACAAATTTTCTGGTTTACACAATGGTGCCACACAAAGACATCACACAGATATTTTAAAATATGAAATTTTTTAGAAGTTGGATTTTAAAAGAAGATCCAATTGCCTGGCTGCCAAGGTCTCCAGATTTGACTTCATTTAGAATTTTTTGCTTTGGATTTATTAAATTCGTTGCATATATATATAAAAAAAAACTGAAATCATGGATGAATTGAAGAAATGTATCATTCAAGCAATTCATCTAATAACTCCTACATACTGTATGGAAACCTGGAGAAAACTGGATTGTTATTTAGATGCTGAAATTTATAGACATTAAATTTGGTAAGAAGTTCCTCCTATTTAAATAATTTCCAAAAAAATCTGATGGGTTGTCCCATAATACTTCTTGTTATCAATTTTCTAATTTTAAAGTAATAAAAAAAATTTACATTAAAAATGGCTTAATTCCAGTTTAAAAATGTACTGTAATGCATATTGCATATAATCTATCACATGAACAGAAATTGTAAAATACATGCTACCAGATAATATTTTTTATTCTATTTCATGGCAGAATATGCCACTGTTTATGTAGGGAAATTAACTTTTAATTAATTAATTAAAGTTTTTAATGCAAATTTCACTGAAACATATTCATTCAATATTTAAGAATTATATAATAAATGAAGAGAGATAAAGAATGAATTAATTTGAAATTAATAAACTTCAATGAAATCCTTATAACATTTTTTTAAATACTAAAATGAAATCTTATAGCAAATTAATCACTCTCCACTTCCCAAATTTTGAGAATTGAAATTAAACTATCATATGACAACTTTGATTTTATTTCACTTTTATATCTCTGAATATAAAAATTAAGATATAAATAATATTTGCAAAGCAAATAGAATTGTTATATACTTAAAATACCCCAAAATATTATAATCTTATCAGAATAAATATACCACGCGATATAGCAATAAATATCAAATACATATTCATATAGTTATACAATTAGGAACCAATTACCATTTAATGGGTAAAAATATGGGCACATGATGTTTGATTCTAAATTAAAACAATGCATTGCTGCACAGTAAATTGGATAGTGTATAATAATATGATTAAGAAAAAAACATAGCAGAATTATTACTTTTATTTGCAATGCTTTATGAAATTAGTCATATCTCTAAATGTTTGGCTACTTGATACATAGCAATGTTAATAAAATTATGCAACATAAACTTCACTTTTCTAAACAAAATTATGAACCAAAAGAAGACTTACAAAGCAGGCAATAAAATTGTTTTTTCATGAACTTGGAAAGAAAACAAGAAAAAGGCAAGAGAACTGTTGATCTATAATAAATACAATAAAAAAATAATTTAAAACATACATGCACTTAAAATTAAATTTAAAAACTTTGGTTATATATGATATCTTGGATAATAAATAAAAAATTAACCTATTTAACTACACAAAAAATATTACTTGAATTCTCTACAAGTAATTATATTTTGAGTTAAAATAATTTTTTAATGGATGCCTATAAATCAATAGGAAAATTACACAGGAATTAGTCAATCAGCCCAACAATTATTGTATATGCAGATATACAAGCATTGAATATTATAGAAAAGCAGTGGTGGAAATGGGATCTTTCTTCATTATTATATTATATGAAAAATATTTCAAACACACATTCCCATTCCGAAGCCTTCAAAAATCACAATTTTACAACTGACATAAAAGACAGCATATTCTGTCTTTTATTATAATAAAAAGGCTGTAATAATAATGCCATCAAAAGCATAACTTGTAAAAAAAACCAAGTCTTGCAACTCAGTTCTTCTATAGTAAAAAGTTGTGAGATCCATATAATACCAAGTCGGTCAGTTTATTCAGTTCATACTTAAGGGTCCTTCTGTCTTAAGTTATTACGTAATTAACTAACCTAACATCTTATAGTGACCATATAAATATTAAAAACCTTTTATGGTTTAAATAAATAGATTGACTTGGCCATCGCATGAAAAAACAATGTATCTTTACATTAAATTAGATTACATTAACATATTATATTAAATTAGATTGTTTAGTGCGATTGCCAAGTCAATCAATTTATTTAAACCACAAAAGATTTTTAATATTGATATGGTCACTATAAGATGTTGTTAGGTTAGCTAATTACGTAATAACTTAAGACAGAAGGACCCTTAAGTATGAACTGAATAAATTGACTGACTTGGTATTACATGGATCTCACAACTTTTTACGATAGAAGAACTGAGTTGCGAGACTTGGTTTTTTTACAAGTTACGTTTTTGATGGCATCTAATTTCTTTTTGTTGATAGTCCTTTACTTATTTTTGTATGCAGTCTTCCTCTTTTTCTTTTCCGGTACTAATTCTTGAGCTTCAGCTACAGTGTTTCTCAAAGCCCACACCCTGTCTCTATGGGTTTTTCTCCTAAGCTTTGATGTTACAATTTTTGACAAGTCTGGACGGTAAATGCTTCTTAGTCTGTTGTATTCACAAATTGAAGATTCCTGCACTTTAATACTTCCAAAGTCAACATTTATTAGATGTAAGTGGTCCAGACTTGTAACTCTCGAAAGTGCCACATAAGCTTGACCGGATGTGAATATTGCAGAACCGATATCCATCAGTGCATTATTTAGACTTAGGCCCTACTTTTGAGCATTATTACAGCATAGGCTATACATATGGGGAAACTGTTCGCGATGAACATAAGCTCTATTAATAATTTCAAATTTAGTTTTGACTGGACTAAGCTCGTAAACATGTTCTTTATTAAATGCAATGTATATTTTTTAAATTATTTTGTATTTTCAGGATTAACCTTTACTCTTTGATCGATAACGATAGAACCATTAACTAAACCAAGACTCACGTCAATATTTCGCCTTAACATGACTTTTGCTCCTATTTTTATAATTATGTCCTCTTCCAGGCCTGCAGTCATAGAAGCATCGTCTTCATATTTTTTTTTATGCATTCATGAGCTTTTTTGTTAGGTATCTAGGGCAATCTATGCTATTTACAGCTGTAAGTTTTATTTCGGAATGTGAAAGAGATTTAAGCATTGCTGTAATTAATTGTTGACACATGTTTTTTGTAGGTAATAAGCAAACGGTATCATCAGGAAGTTTCAAGAGGTGTTCAATTATTTCAATTAATCTGTTTTCATTCGAATTGGATTTGAGAGTTATTAATCTAGTCGAGAGTAAGTCACGGTCTTTTTGTGTAGTCACACCTAATCTTGTTGTATTTAGCATTTCAACAAAGTCAGAATAATTGAGCTGTTGACCGTTAATTGTCAGTTCATCGTATATGAACAGTTCAATCCACAGATTCGGTATACTGAGGGAACCTAACAACTTGTTAGTTTCAGCAGTTGATAGTTTTTCAAAAGATGACTTTCCTCTTACCGTCGGAAGTTGTAAGTGATCTCCAAAAACTACAAGAAGTTTTTTTTCCAAACCACCCATTCTGATCGTCGCTTGTGTTGAATATTTCAGATAAGCGTAAATGAATATATGTTAAAGCATCATTGGATATCATCGACACTTCGTCTATAATAAACAACACTACTTCTTTCAAATCTGATCTCAGAACTTGGAGCATTTCATCAGAAAGTGACTTGTACTTCGGTGTTTGCTTATGTTCTACAGGCAACTGCAACAGTCTATGTATAGTCAATCCATTCACATTGAATGCAGCTATTCCTGTTGGAGCACTAACTGCCACTTTTTTGTTTAAATACGTCTTAACCCAAACTTTCAGAGTTTTTATTAAAAAGCCTTTTCCAGTTCCACTCACAAAACAGCGTAAAACGTCAGCGTTATTATCAGTTGTGTCCATTTTATTTGTGATCTTATCGAACTCTTTTTTAATCGGCGTTAAGTTTGCGATCATACTTTGAAGATCAATTTGCTCTTCTTCTACCAGATTGATTCTCTGAAAGTCACCCATTGCGTTTGCAGCTTCCACAGCTTCAGATTGAATTATTTCAAATTTGATATTGTTACAAACCTGTAATTTTGCTTCCCAGCACAAATAGTGTCATCATAAGAAAGACCGTTTTGCAGTAATCTGTATTGGATGCTGCCGGATGTCGAGCCAGTGATCCCAGAGCTTGGTGACAAAATTGGCGACCATTTGGTGACGAATTTGCCAACAAAATGGATAATGCTCGAAACTTCGAGAAATTTATTGATCCGTCCATTATTTCATGCATATTTTAGTTTTTCCTTGATTTGTACATTAAGCACTAATTGTATTCTAAATTTGAAGCTTCTATGTCTGCTAGAAGTGCCTTAGAGTTTTGATGATCGGTCAGTCAATCAATCAGTCAGTGACAAAATTCACAAACTTTGACTAGTTATAATTCTTAAACTGCAGGTTCAAATTTAATGAAATTTGAAATATACTGTGTTTATATAATGCCTGCTTGGTTACTGAAAATTCAGGCTTCTAGTTTTATCCACAACGAAGTTGTAGGGGGTCGAAAATGGCCTGAACTGCTTCGAGAAAAGGATGGTACAGCCGTGCAGCTTGTTTTTGCTCGACTTGGCGGGAGCACTACCGTGCCCCCAGATGATTATAATAATAATAATAATTGCCAGCAGCAAATGCAATTTAATATGAAACTTACACTCAGTTTTTAGAAATATACATAAATTCGTGTGCTCATAGTATAAACTGAAAACATGATTAGAATTCATTGTTCTACCAAATAATTTTGGTAATCTTTTCTAAACTTTAAAGTTAAAAAAAAAATGATATTAACACTAGCTAACATAAATGCTCAACTACATATTACAAAGTGAATTCGTCTTAATGACAAAAATATTCTAAAATGTTAGTTAATTTAATAAAATAAGTTAATAAAATGGACCCATTTATAAAAACATTGTACTTACTAGAGACAATCTCAACTTGTGTAAACTAGGATTACGCAGTAACTGTATTGATGATGGCAACACAGCTAATAAAGTACAAAAGGCACTAAAAAAGATAATTGCTGAGTTAAAAAAAAACAAATACTTCATTACAAGTGGTAACATTAAACAAATTATGAGATAAACTAGAACATAACATTTCTAAAAGACCAAATACATAAAGATTATTAAAATTCCTTAATTAAAAAAACAAACCCTGAAGATTAATAAAACATAATTGTTCAATCATTTGGTTTTCCTTTCATGATCAAAGAAGTCGAAACGGCGAAAGTCATATCATAACAGTAAATGGTTTATGGAATCGTTAATGGCTTAGAGAACCCATTATTATATTCATGAAAATAAGTATAGTTGATGAAAAAGAAAATTAAGATACACTGTATGCCATACAATAAAACCTAAATAAAAAGTCTCAATCAAAGGTTCTATTTTAATAAAGAATTAAGAATAAAATAAGTAAAGAAATAAAACAGTATGCCTTCAATATAAGAAATATAATTTTAACAAATAAGGAAATCTTGGTTTAATCTACAAAGGTAATTTCTTATTTCATTCGTAATATGCTTTAAAAAAGGAATCTATTTATTGAGTACTGTCTTTAAAAACATCCTTGTTGGCCAGATTCATTTGAAGAAAAATTTTGAACTAAAGAAACAACATGCTGGCTTCATTTTGAAATGTTCAATTTCTAGAATGTGTTTGTTACATTACTAAATAATTACTAAGAATTGACTGTTTGACCTAAAACTACAAAATGTAGAATATATATATCTTAGAAAATTATGCATCTCAGATCAATATGCATCTCAGATCAATTTTTAAAAATTTTTAATTAAATAAAAATTAAGCTAAATTATGATATTTTTACGCAATAACTTCCAAAAACATAATTGTACAGATAAATTTCAAAATTTAAAAAAATATCTTTTTAAGGATAACAATGTAGTAAGATATATTAATTTTGGTAATTTTCTAAAAATATTTCCTTTTTTTTTTACTTGATTTCCAACACCATAGTGCATTGTTGCCCTCAAATTCAAACTATTTTCATTAATACTTAATCATGCAATTTTCTTCCATTGTTAAAAGCTATGGAAGAAGGATTCTGTTTAATAAC
>JAPMOR010099059.1:118618-135522 GCA_026543865.1 Argiope aurantia
TATATATATATATATATATATATATATATATATATGTAATGATATTTTAACTCTAATTTCAATTTAATTAATTTTCAAGATTTTAAATTAATTTAGCCCATAGTAACTTAAAATATTCTCTTATTTCATGATCCAATTCCACTGTCTCTACTTAATTAATTCAAGAGAAACTTTGTTAAATTGCAGAATCAGCTAAAAGTCTAACTTTCCCACACTCTGCGTGAAGAGGCAAAATACCACTGACGAGGCAAATTCTTTTTTAAAATCTCCCTGTGTTTCCCCTGCCTTCTCCGCGAGTGTAACGAAAATCCCTATCAAAATCTCGTAATATATTAGCATTATGAAGAAATGTTTTCCCTATCAAAATCATAGATTATATAAGACCAGGGATAAAATGTCCAAGAGCTTTTTCCACATTCCTTTTCTGTGTGCTCATCGTTTGTACATTGCCTGCTTCTTAAAAATGAAATAAAACGACGTCACGAAATAGCAAATCTCTTCACTGTCTTCAAACTGCATTCTGCTTCACATAAAATAATGCTTATATATATATAACCAATAAAAAGGGGGAAAAATAGAATTAAAAGAAAAAATAGGACCAGAAATAAAAAAAAAGAATCCAGCCTGAAGACTTTCTCAAAGGTCATTTTCAGGCTGGGATTCAAAACAAGGGACTTTTTATTCAACAATACTGACCCCTCGTGAGCTGAAAGTCCCCTGAAATTGAGGCCCAAGAGATAGACCAATTTTTATAGGAAAAAAAAAATGCATAAAATACAACCACCAATTTAAGCAAAAATTACAATAACATAATATAAACTATAAAGGAACACTCACAACTAATTATTAAAACAAAAAAGGGAAGAACATACCAGTAGTGGGTAAAACATCTACCAAAAAAAAGTGTCTCATTATGTTTCCAGCGTCTTAATACTGTTCCTGCTTAGAAATGCCAAGCCTTTTGCCAATGCCAAACTTTTGATTCTATTTTTTCCCCTTTACATATACATATATTGGTTATGTTCATCTGTGTTTCAGTAGTAGCAGCATTAGCACTCTCTAAATACAATTGTGCTTTTTTAGCTTGGTTCAGAAATAATTTTAGTTTTTTAGATTGTTTCAGAAATAGTTTTTAATTGGAATTTTCATAATGCTTATATTTTTGTCTATTTCTTATATATATATATATATATATATATATATATATATATGTATATGTGTGTGTGTGTGTGTATGAGTGCATGTGTGTAAAGCATAATACATATATTTAAAAGGAAAATCATTTACATTTAAAGGACACGAAAGGTTTAGAAACACATGATCATAATGATTTAATCACTTACAATTTTCTACATACAAAACTTGAAAACACTACTGACTAAAGCAGAAAAAGAAATTCCACTTCCATTGATTTTATGAGCAAAACCATTGGTTTTTAGTCAATCTTCATTCTTTTTATTTAGATTTCTAATGGTTTCAATTAGAATTTTTTCTTTTGGATTTGAATACGATTTTTTTTTCTCTTCTTTGTGACTGGTTAAGAAATATTTATATTATTTTACCATCATTTCTTAAAACAATGATCAAACCCAATGTGAGTTCCTCCTTGTCTTAAATTTGGTCACTTTATAACTGTAAATACAGAATCATGGTAAAAAAAAAGGGGGGGGGGGGGGCAAGTGAAACACAACAAACAAAAGATTTTTCCATTTACTGTTTAGCAAAATTAGATGAAAACAACAGCCATGAAATGCAATCAATATTAAAGTAAGAAACATGTAGTATTAAAATCTGAAGCTTTATAAAATATACAGACACAACCAATTTACCTTTTGGTCCATGGAAGCTTTAAACAAGTACCTAATAGGTAACAAAAGAATGGTAAAGCATAGTATAAAGACATTTGCTTGTAATGTAGAGCCAGGCAGAAAAATGCAGCACCAATTAGATCATGGCCAGACATCATGGAGATAATAGCCCACAGGGTAAAACCAAGACTCACAGAGTTATATATAACATAATATTGAGGGAAAAAATTGACATTGAGGTAGACAAAAATTTTCATTAAAATAACATGTATCTTATAAAATATTAAAAGTCAGACTGTTTAAGCATGAAAATGATGACAGAGTTTAATTCATTAACAAAATGATACAACAATAAAACAATGAACAAGATAAAAAAAATGTTAAAAATTACATTTTTATTTCTTTAGTGAATTATTTTGCATATATTTCTTACACTCATAAAGGATACTGAAAATGACCATGATCTATTAAGATCAGTCCTGGATACAGTAAACAAAGTCCAGCTGCAATTGCCTAAAATGTAATTTATTTAATTTTTAAAAACCAATACACTAAATATTATTGAAAAAGAAATTAAAAAAAAAACTATCTTTTGGGATGAAAACAAAGATAAATGAAATTTTAAACAATATTTATACCATCAAACTCCCTTTTGATTCTGGAAAATTCAAAAATCAGATGAATAAATAAAATATTTCTAAGTGATTCATTAATATGTGACTAAAATACAATAACTATAGTAAGTGACATATATATTTTCAAAAAAATGAGAATACATTTAAAATATCATAGTGTAATGTGATGAAAATATTGTTCGAGCCCTTTCCGAAATATTTCAGGCCTTTTTCAAAATTTATGCAAACATATGTGTTAATTTTTAGTTTTTATTATGAATTCTTAATATTCTATTCATATAAAGAAATGCAGTTATTTACCTTATTTCTGAAATTCCATGGTTTATAGACAATAGTCCAATAGACAATTAGAGCAACATAGAACACTACATCAGCTCCTAAAACTGAAATCATAACAATATAAATGAGAAAAATTGCATTAAACATGAATTTTGCTTTGTTCTACAATATGAAAGATAGAGCTATTATATTTAGCAATTTTGAAAAATACTACTTTATATTGAATAAGTATTCTCATCAAAGAATATAAAGGGATTTCAAATATTGTGGTGAATTTTGCACACTGAAATAATTATATGATTTGGCAATTTTTTATACGATTTAAAAAATAAGAAAAATTGTTTTCAAATCCTTAACATTACTATGATGCAATGAAATTAATTTTACTAAATAAATAAAACAATTGGATTATTTTTCATATTTTAAAATTAGCCACACACTTAAAAAAATAAATAATATTTGTCTATTTAGAACATTCAAACATACTATGAAGCAAACAGTTTAATGGAAATAACTGCTTCACAAGTGCAAGGCAGTGTCAAATAAGGATATCACCAGTTATAAATCAGGCACTACAATTTACCTATTTCACATAATTATGCAATAATTTAGAACAAAAAAAAATGTTATTTTTATGAGAAAAGAAAAACAAAATATGTGTTATTTCAAATAAAGTTTGACAGATAAAATGGATAACATGATCAATCCATAAGAAAAGTCAGCCAAGAAAATTTTACAAACAAGGCATAATATGAAAACATTAACTTCTTGAAAGGTGCTCTTCAAAAATTTCCTAATCATGTGCAAATCTCAATTTTACACAATAAAACCAATTAATTGAATGAAAGAAATTATTTTTTAATACTTTCAAATAAAGAATTTTAGAAAGGAAAACAAATTGAAGTTTTGGTTTCATTTTACAATGGAATAAATTTAATTTAATAATTTTTGATATTAATAATCACCATAAAAGAAAAAAAAAACAATTGTTTCAAATTTTAAATAAATAAGAAATTAGCCATAAACTAAACTCTTTCATTTTTAAAATTAATCTATTAAAACCTTAATAAAATTTATGAATATAAGTTTTTATATATTTAAAAAAACTTTTCTAAACTTATGGACACAATTTTTAAACTAGTCAATCTTTTGAAATTTTTAACTAAAAATGAAAACAGTTTAGAATATTTTAATCTAAACACAATTTTTAATTTAATCCAACTATAAAAAATTAAAATTTATGCAGAACAGAAGAGAAGACTTTTATATAAATAAATATTTAATGCAAAACTTATTAATGTATACAACAGTATGTTAATAAATAATATTAGTTTGATATAATTTAATTTATACTCTTCTTTGATTAATCTTAAAACAAAATTTCTGAACTCATAAAAATAAATACTTAAATGACATACATATTTGGCATGAATTGCTTAGTGATTAAGGATTGTAATATTCAATTTTTCCTGTTCATAATGGACTTTTTTTATATATATATATCAACTAAAAAGAATCTGTATTTCAGTGCTGAGATGGCAAAGTGTTATAAGTCACATTTGCTAAAAATTTAATTTTCCACATCATAGAATAAATCAATAATTAGAAAATGAAGAAATAGATAAGTTACAATTGCAATAACTTTAATGATGTAAAATAATAAAAGTGATTTTTTTTGGTATATCCTAAATATAAAATTTGATATCCAGTAAGATTTTAAATCAATAAATTTTTATTAAGTAAAAATAACACATAGCATTTTTAGCAAAGTTTTAATAAATAGAACACACTGTAAATTGTATTTCAACTTACAGTATGCAATTTTGCCATAACTTAAGAATTAAGAAAATGTGCATCTTTCACTTTTTCATCTGTAAAATTTTGTCTCTATTATTACAATGATTTTTTAAAATGTCAATAAATATATTTTAATGTAAAAAAAATTTTTAAAATTTTTTTAACTGAACATACCAGTTGATCTCATGAATATTTTGTGATGATAACTTTCATATCCTCTAGAAGTATTTAATGCAACCCAGCCTGGATTAAACCACTTGGCTCTGTAAATAAATAATTCTAATGAAATCGCTTATCTCGAAAATATACAGAAATTTTGAAAAATATTGTGATAATGTAATATTTCAATAATATATATTTGTTTAATTTAAATTGCATAAATCTTATTTTATTACATATTTTTGGTGTTCAAATTATAATATTTTGTCATAAGAAGATAAGCTGTGTTAAATTATAAGAATAAGACAAACAGCTTAAAGCAAGATTGTGCCAATGATGTTATATCAAAATAAGATTATGCATATTAAACAAATAATTGAGAATAATTACAACACCAAAGCCATTAAAAAATCTACACAGAATTTAAATATAATAAATTAACTATTGGTCAAATAGCATAAAATCTTAAGGAAGAATGATCTTATTTTACAAGGGCATTTAACTTACATATAACCACAAATCATACTGTGGTAGGCAGTTAGTGGTGGATAATCCAAACCCCAATAGAGAAGATCATTCTTTGTTGAATTTTTATACCTGAAATACAAAGAGGAAGAATAAGTTATTAATTTAAATAGTATTCAAGTAAAAGAACATAAATTAAATTGAAAGCAAATACACATAATTAGAGAGAAACATTGACAGTACTTATAAAAAAGGTAAGAAAGAAGAAAAAATAATTGAATGGTAATCATATAATTAAAAAAAAAAGGCTAAGCATTTCTGATATAACGAATTTTTAGTACACAGGAATTCAAAAATTTTATAGTCTGTTAGTTTATGTAATTTGTATTATATTATAATAAATAAAAGATACACAATTTTTTTTCTATTTTAAATGTTTTATTAATATCAGATACTATCATTTAAAAGACTGTACTATAGTTTTTGATAGTGAAGCTTTCTTTCTGTAATAAAGCTTTTATAGCAAGTTTAGCCATGCAAATTTCAAAATCTTAACAAATCGTTAATTTCATAGAAGTCAAATAAAAAACAGCTAAAGTTTTTTACAAACTGCTTTAATAGCAAAAGTATTCCCACAAACGTTCATAGAGAATTGGTTTTAAATACAGTACACTCCTGAGACTTCGGTTCGAGACTATCCAGCCTAGTTTTCTTTTATTGAAATTAAATGAGAAAGGTAAGGTCTGCATTGGCAACATTGCCAAGGCATTGGAAGCAGGCATCTGCTATGATTCTCCTATGTGTCATAATAAAATACAAGCTGTGACAGGAAAAAAGTAGTGTTCTGCTCGTTGTTCATTGTTTTGTCAATGTGTAATGGACCTCAGCTGTTGCTGCTGTTCCTGATTGTAACTGCACAGTACATGTAGTATTCATAAAATGTTCTTAGGGTATGCTTAATACTTTCTTAAGTATACCACAGTGAAGAATTCAAAATGAGTGATAAATGAAAAAAAGTTGTAAAGAATATGGTGGAGAAATTACACAACATATTATGATTAGACTCTGGTGTAACAGCAAAAAGTGCAGTGGGGGACTGGACAAAGATTGAGCAGAAATTGAAAAGTAGTGTGTTGCATAAGCTAGTGGAAGTGGAATAAAAGTAAGAAAAACCATGAATACCTTTGATAAGAAGTGAGAAAAAAAAGTTTTATAAAAGTGAGACTTGGCATAAAAACTTTGTCTTCAGGTATTGGTGGGCAAAGAAATGAATTCAATGAACTTCAGCCTATCTTTTGTTATCTGGTCTGTCGTTCTACCACGTTAAGTGGATACTCGGGAGTGTATTGTATATCAATAGTAAGTATGTATATTATAATACATTTTTTTCATAATGTGCACATATTTTATAATCTTCTAACATAATATTTACAAATGGTAACCGATATTATATCGATCTGAATTATAATTTGGTAGGAAATAAGAAAAATTTAAGTGAAATTATAAACATTAACAATAAACAAAAAGATAAAATTACCATTCATGTGTCGGCAGATTTACAGTAATTTCCATCCAATGACGCTGAGCTTCATAGTCTCCAAACATAGGTGGTTTACCTGCTCCTAAGATATAGACACAATTTTTAGACATTACCTTAACACACTTATATTAAAACAACATTTTGATCAATATTTTTAATATACCTAAAAAAATTCAATTAATTTTATTCTAAGCATCATTTTACCTTTTAAGAATAACATAATAATTATGAAATTACTTAGAAAAATTAGGAATCATAAATGATCTCTAGCATTTCAAAAATTTGTAGGTAAAAAAATTATCCAAACAGCTTATTTTACAAAATTAAATCTAAAATAAGTTACTGTGTTAACAAAATTCATATTTCCATTTTTGAAATAAGCTTAAAATAATAATAAATGTCATTAGTTAATTTCTAAATATGTTTACCTGAATACGGAAACCTGGATACAGCCCAACGGACAGCAACAGATAATAAAACACCAAAATACATTAAGTCATCTATACCATTTATGAACATGTTGATTGAGATTACGTTACGAATTTATAAAATAATTTCCAAGATAATGAAAAGTCAACAGTTAAATCGAAACGTGAATTGACAAGTCATCGGATTTCGAAAAGGTAAACAAAATAAGCCGCAAATCAGCATTTAAATTTTCAAACTAGGAGTTGAGTTGTGATTCACCAAATAAATATATTTTTTAACTTTATAATGAGAAACTGTTTTAAATAAACTTAGTTAAGATCATCACATGAATAATGAATCATTGAAATTCTTTTCAATTTTTTTTACCGTAGAAAAGGACAATTTATTATTTGAAGTGTTGAAATATATTATTATTTCTTTTCCATTTGAGGTAAATTCAACATGTTAAATTAGTGAGTGGGTTAAGTAATAATATCAAAACACTGCCGACAAGTCCAATCTGCCTTTGTATATATATTTCTCCCATTGTTTATATTCAAGTCAATCGGTTTGAATTTTGATGCTTTGTTCCTATGTAGAATTAATTCCTTTTGATATTTATTGTATTTGAATATTTTTAATTTGCTTTTCTTGTACTATAATATGTTATTTAATAGGAGTGCATAACTTCTTAACTCAGGAAAATATTAAAAACTCAGGTTATGATGGCCACTAAAATTAATTTAGCGAAATTAAAGAGCACGGTATGGATTTGTTTTTCGGTTTATCTCTGCTAAATCGTACCAACAGTAGAAAAATACAGATTTTAACTAAAGATTGATGTTAAGTTACCATATTTGGTAATTTAACCCTTTAAAAAAATTGCAATTTGGCGATTGAACTGTATTCTTTAGTTTAGGCCTGTTTTCTTATATCAAAGAAAAAATTGCAATGGATTTTATTTTTCATTTTTATAGATGCACATTTGACAATTCATCTGTTATGTGAATTAGCTGTACACATGGCACCATTAAAAGATAGTGATCCATTTTTTATTGAAGATACTGGCAGAGATCTTACCTTGTTTATCAAGAAAAGTATTGATGTTTTTCCATTTTTAATTAATTATATTAGCACAAGATAATTAGGTACTTTTCAGTTAACAGGTGTAAACAAAAAATCGACAAATAATTTAGACATGTGCCCCCTGAAAAAAAGTTGTAACATTGGGTTTGTATGCAAGTTGAGGCAGGTCTTGGTGATGTTTCTTTGCACATGTCTGAATTATTTGATCGTTTGCTTGTGCCTGGCTAACCGAAAGGTACTGATTATAAATATATTGTATTTTCATTATTCTTCTGCAACTTTCATTATTTCTGAATTTGATTAAGAATTTATAATATTTTTTATATGAAATCTCTTACATTTTTTAAAGAAATTGAATACATATTGTTATATATTTATTCTTTATGCCTTAACTCTTTCCCATGTTATGTTTTTTAAAATACACTAATGTTTTATTTTATTTATTTATTTGTAGTTTTGATAATCATTTTAACTTCTAAATGTAGTATATCCTGAATTTTATGTATTAGTTGAAGTGAAAAATTGCTTGTTAAGTTTGAAACTTGTTAAATTGTGTCTAAACAATATTTAAAATAGAGTATTAAATTTGTATTTGTAAAATTGTATTGTTTAATATAGCTACAAGTTATTTAATAAATTGCATATAGCATATCAGCAATTAAATGCAATTTGAGACTGATATTACATGAATTAAAAAAAAAAGCTTGAAATTTTTATATTATTGAAAATTGTTTCTTAATAATCAAATATCTGAACTGTTGCTTAAATTGGATAGTTTACTGTACTTATTTATTTATTAATTGTTTCAAAACAATTATGATTGTGGCATTAAAAATATTTGTTTGATTATTCAAAGAATTTAATTCATTGTTAGATATTTTATTCATAGAATATGAGTGATAAAGATTTCTAGTTTCATATTAATATTGTAAAACAGAAACTATAATTTTTTAATAAATAAAGAACATTTTCAAAATTATAAATAAGGTATCTAAATAAATAAAGTTGAGCAATCATAATGTCCCTTTAGCTCTTGCATATATCTGACAGTAACATGTTTTATTGTTTCATGTACCGAATTATGATTAAAATATTGCCAAAATTATGGTAAATATCCTATCAAAATGTTTTATCTTACATATCCTTATAATTGCTTTTGCTAAACATTTTCATTGTGATATATATAGGTTTTTCAAGGAAATTATATGGAACCATATCCTTTCATTTGATTTTTGTATCTGCCATCACAGCAATTTTAATGTTTACTCCACTTACTAGATTTTATGTGAATGAAAAGTAAGTTAATTTTAAGTAACTTTACAATAGTGTTATCCATTTTAAAAGCACAGAAAGTTTATATTATTAAAGCAAACAAAAAATTTAGTATTATAAGTGATAATTGATAAAAAAATTGTTTTTAAAATTTGGAAAATTTATACATAAATTTGGAATAACTATTTCATAAAACTTTGAAGTTATGTAGAACAATACAGTTTGAAATGTGTTTGCATTGCATTGTTACCGAGCATTCAAAAATCTTTAGTTATTTAAAAGTACTGATGTTTTGAACTTTATTATAAAACTAGCTATTTTTCATAGCCAGCTGGTATTTTGGAATTGACTGTAAAATAAAGGAATTATTTCATATAAATAAATCCTTTTATTTACATCTTAATTTCTTTGGTTTAAAAAAATTAAGTATTATTTTTCGAGTGAAATAAATTCTAACTAATGCAGAAATTTAGTATACAAATATACAAAAGAATGTGGATAAAATAATGTAGAATTCTCATATATTTAAATTTAATTGCTTTGCAAAGTTGATTATAAAAAATCAATTTTTTTACCTTGTTATTTATTCATTCATGTTAATAAAATGTTGTTAAATTTTGAATTAGTTTTAAAACATAATTCCTTATTTGTTTTTTGATAATTCTATACTCTTAATTTTTTTAATCAAAAGGGAAAGGAAAAGAGGTTTGTAAATAACAGTTGAAGGGGTGTATTCCTGGTTTGCTTGATTGGTTTCATAAAATGTATTTTATGAATTTTTTGCAAATTTAAAGTAATAATTTTTTTGTACATCTTCATATTGAAATGCTAACTAAATTAATGAACTTGTTTTTAAATTTTTTAAAAATTTCTTTTACCTTTTTGATAATTAAAACTTTTTAGTTAATTTAAAATTATTTCTTTTCTTTCAGTGAATGGCTATTGCACTTGAATATTGCCATGCTTTTCTTAACTTATATTGCTATGTTCTTTAAAAGAGATGAATACAACATGAATATTATTTTACTAATTTTATCTGTAAGTAACTTATTTTATCAATATTTTTCTAAATAAAGATGTTAGAATGCATATTGTGATATGTGTTTGCCTTAAATTATGCTATACCATCACCTGACTTCTACAAGTTGGTGATCTCATCTCATCTTACCCTGAAAAGAGCAAGTTATTTTGATTTTTATGCCTGTTAATTTCTCAGGTAGGAAGGTCATATTTTTCTATAAGTAATTGAATCTATTCACATCAGTTTATCAGTTTTCCTACTTATAGTTAAGCAGAATAAATACAGGTTATAACAGAGACAGTATTTTATATTTTGGTGCTGGGAAAGAAGTCAAAGTTTTGATTACTATGTTAGTCATTTTATTCAAAATTCAAATTACATTTTTAAGCTTTTGACGTTACAATATGTCAGTTACCTGTTTTGTGACAGGCAGTGGAGAATTTTTTTTAAAGGCTTCAAAGGGGTTTAGATATTTGAAAGAATATTTTATTTTTTGATAATTGAACTGCTATTGAAAGCTTATTTTTGAGATATTGTTTAATGAATACTGCTATTTCATAAGCATTTTCTATTTTAATTTTGTAGTTTGTGATTTTAAAATTTCTGTTATCCTTGGAGAAAAGTATTAATTTTGATAGTTATTTATATTGATCATTCTCTTTTAGATGCTGCTTCAAATATCAACTACTGCAATTTTTGGTAAGAAATGCATTTTTTAAAAAAAGTTTTAGTATAATTAAATGATACTAAATTAAATTTTAATATAATTAATTAATACTAAATTAAATTATTAATAATTTATTTTAGTATAATACATTAGAAACATTCTGCCATGTATATTTTCACTTGTCTCACACATATTTGATATTATACATGTTTTTTTAATGAATGATTTACTGTGAATTCATAAAGGTAAGCTTCTACTTATTTTTCTTGATTTTTTTAAAATGTGCTTTTCTAGTTTATTTACATTTATGGTATAAAAGTTGATACATTAGGTAAAATTGGAAAATATTAAAATAATATATATTTCTTATCCATATTTTTGAAAATTTATTCAAGTTGACACATTACACTTTTTTAATTATTTTTCCACTTGATAATTTTCAGATAAATGTGTAAATTTGCAGTTATATTTTAAGTGAAATATTATTGTTTACATTCAAACAATTTGAGAAATTTTTGTAATTAAAGAATACAAATAAAATCTTTTAATGTATTTTGATATTTTTTATAAACTTTTTTTTTTTTTTACTTTCCATTTCAGTGACATATTATGATTTGTTGGGAGTCTTACAAGGACTATTTTTAACTGCTTCTGCTATTTCCTTGTTATTTCTTTATTTACTCCTCTGCAAAGGATCTTGTGATTTATGTGTGGCCTTGTATGTATTTTACTTTCCATTTTATTAAATTCCAGTAGTTTTTGTCTTTTAATTGAGTGCATAATTTCATTCAGTTGGAATTCTGTTATTTTTTAAAAATCCTAACACAATTCTGTATGTGTATTATATATTTATTTATTACTATCTATTAATAAAAATTATATAAAAATGTTATTGAAACTTTTTTTTCCTTGTGATCATACAATAGATGCTATTTGAAGTGGCCTCTAGTTAATGTTATCATCAACTTTAGATTATAAAAATCCTCTGGTCCTGAACCAATGTATTTAAATGTATAATCACTAAATCACTGTATGTATAATCACTGTCACTAAATCATTCAATGCTATGAATTTTGAAGTAAAGAATTGAATGATTTTTCATTTTCAATTAGTGATTGAAATTCATGGAACTAATTTTCCAAGAGATGGGTTTACATTCTTTTATCTGGACTGATTTAAAGGAACATTTATTCTATCCAAGTCTGGCAGAAAAGAGTAACAGCCAAATACCTTTTCCTACAGGTGAATTACAACATGGATAAAAAATAAAAAGTGAAATTTTTAACGATATGAAAGTTTAACTAAACTGAGCTTACATAATTTTAAAAACAATACAAGTATGAATTATATATAAGTAAGCTTTAAGAATTAATTGTTGATATACTACAATTAATTAATTGTTGATATACTACTATTAATGATTTGTTTTAAAAAAATTGAAGATGGTTCTGTAGTAAGAGATTTCTTCTCTTTTCCCTTGATATGATAAAAATTATATGCAACCAATACAGCTATTTCAAAGATTATGCAAACAAAAGGAAAATGCAAACATGTTTTATGCTTTGCTGTTACAAATTTATCAAATTTGCCTTCATTCTAACCGCATAGTCTACTGATTCAAATTTATAATTCTATTTTGATAAAATAAAAAAAAATGCATAAATTTTACTATTTCAACTGCATATGGATGGAATGGAATTCATATATTATCAATGCATTATATTAATCTTGTTGCAAATATTATTTGAAATATGATTGTTTTTATAAATTTTTTAGTGAAATACATTTTTTCACAATTGACAATTTATATATCTTTTATATTAAGGTTTTTATTTTATTTTAAGATTTTCATTGTTGATAATTTAATATTTAAGAGTGAAGCTTAATTTTCAATAGGATAATAGTTTATAATATTTAATCATCTTTTTTAATCCTGTGATGTCCATTTGTATATAATTCTAATTAATGATTAATTAATGAAAAATTAATGATATTTAAAGTTATAATACTTTTTACTTTACATTATAATTAATATTTTTTTTAATTTCCGATGCTCGGATCAGTTGTATTTTTCATTAGAAGAACATTTTTTTTAAAAAAATTTCACTTATTCCTCTTGAAATACTAACAACCTTCCAATATAGTTAAAATTGATTTTATAATATATTCTTTTATGATTTATTAAGATAATTATGACATTTTTGAAAGTGTTCAGTTGTAAAGTAAAATATTTTTATTTCTGATTTTTTTCCCAAAAATTTGTTTAAGTCGGGAAAATTATTATAGCTAGATTCTTTTTTTATTTTCCAATTCAGGCCATTTTCTTTTGTGATAATTTTAGTTGCAGCAGCATTATTTCAGGTATGTAAAAAGAAGAAATTTTCTTCTTACTTTTTACAACTGAATTTATATGAAATTTTTGATATAAATCCATGTTTGTTTTCTCTTTGCATTTTGTGATGTTTTTGGTAGCTAGTGGTAAAAAAGTATATTATAATTAGATTAGAAAAATTCTTCAAAATATTTCTTATAAATTGTGTTATTATTGTTTATGCATATGCTTTTATGAACATTTTTCATAAATTAATACATATTTTATGTATTAATTGTAGATTTTTTAAAATTAAGTATGATTCTTTAAGGAATTAAATGATTTTTAACTATGTAATCTTAACATATACATACGGAGGATTGGAATAAGTATTAGATACATTTTTATTAATTCATTACTGTTCTATAGAATTTTTTTTCTATTTTTTGGCTTGGTTAAGATTTTATTATTTAAAGAATTTCTAATTTATGTATTTTTTTCAGAAATTAAATTCTTAAATTAAATCCATTTGTAGAAGCTTTATCATGAACTTAGAATGAATAAAGATATGTTTTAATTCACTTTGTTTACTAAACTCTACAAATGTGAAATAAAATTGGCAAAATTATAATAACATCGGATTTATCCTGTTTCTTATAATGACAAACATATACAAAATCTAACCATATGCTAAAAAAGGCATTTAAGTTTTATTAGAATTTCCAATTTGAATAAATGATAGAAAAGGTCACTTCTCAGCATTCAAAAAAAAAAAAAAAAGGAATAACTTTTTTTTAAGTCCATATTTTATTACCTTTTTGTTTCACATTGTTGGGAGAAATTAATAAAATTTTTACTTGAAATGTCAAATTTATTCTCACAGATTATTTATTACAATTTTTTACAACTTATCGGTTAGTTTTTAATGATCTCCATTTCTTTTATTTGGTATTCAGATCTCTTCAAATCTTGAAAGTAATATTTTTAATGAACATAGTTCCTTGACAAATTAAGCATTGTGAGCAAGTATTTAAGAAAATTCTTTTTGTGGTATTTACCTTGTTGTATAAAATATTTCTCAAAAGCACACATTTGCTTTGGGAAGAAATGAATGAAATTATATGATCTGATAAAGAAATGTTTTATAGAGATAAAAACTTATATGATTTCTTTATAAACTTTATTAAAAAGATATTTAACTTGATTACCATTATAATCTGATTTCAGTTGTCTTCAAAAGCAATGATTCTTGTGTAATATTTTATTACTTAAAAATAACTTTTAATATTTCTTTATCTAAATCAATTTTATTATTGCTGAATTATATTAGAACTGTAATTATTGAGCTGTAATTCCAGTTTTGCATACATATCGTAGAAAATTCTGTTTTCCTTTTTAAAGTTAATTATGTAATTTTAATTTTAATTTACTAAAAATTATTTTTTTACAGATGATTTTTGGGTGCACTTCTGAAGAATTAATCATATCAGTGGTATTTTCAACATGTCTGTCAATATATTATTTATATTCCATATATTTAGTCATACATAGTATATCTGGTAACAAATATTTTGTTGGTGTTATATACATCAATGTGTGGCCTGTAATAGCTTTAATATCGAAAGAAAATTTTCTTACTTTAAAATGAACATATATTTAACTGCATGTATCAATTTTTGTTATATAATAATATAAATATTGCTGTTTATCCAGCAGTATTTACATCTTTTTCTACAATTTATTGTATAATCAAAGATAATTCAAAACTGAAGTTTCCCATTTTAACTGCTGTTTCCATTAAAACATTTTCTTAATAAATCTGAAAAATTGCAAGTTACCATGGAAAAATATGTAAAATAAATAAATGAAAGATAAATTTTAGAATTATTTAGATGATTCTTCATTCTAGTCAAAGTAGAAAATTTATTTTAATTTTATTTAAAATTTTGTGACAGTTTTTGTTATAGTTAATATATAGATATTATAGAAATAAATAAATATTTATCTACAAAAATAACAGATTGTAATTTTTTTAATTAACAATTTAAAAAATTAATATTTATTTTTATAATCTAATTTTTCTATAAAAAATATAAATAAAAATAAGTTATGAATAGATATGTTTTCAGTATTTTTGCTATAAAAAGCTATAGTCAAATAATGGTGTTCTTCTGTTGTAATATAATGCATGAAATAAGTGATATTTTTTTTATCATTATTATCATTGATTTCAAGTTGTGAAATCAGAGTATTTTATTTTTTAATTTTATGCTCTATATATTATTTGTATTACTTTTTGAAAAAAAAAAAAAAAAGATTTAGCAGTCATTTTTTAAGACTTTTTTGTATGAGAAACTGTTTTATAAAATTGCTTTTTTATATAAAATTAAGTTGGAAATTAATTGCCAAATTAAACTTTAAAGTTGAATTTAACATTTTTGGCATTATTTTAGAAATTTTTGAAAATTATTAGTTGTAATTATTATGATTGCATATTTTTATTACTTTGCTGAAATATCTTGAAAATTTTAAATTTGATGTTAATTTTTAAAAGTAAACCTTATCCTTTTTTTTATTATTATTTTTCTCAAGTTATTGTTCTATTTATTTAATATAATTAAAGTAACTGTATTGTTTCAAAATTTTTTTAAAGCCATATGGATACTTTTATATAATTTTCAGTAACAGATTCAAGGAATTATTTCCCACATTATATTAATAAAATTACTGGCCATTTTTATGCATTTAATTGCATAGGACTTTGAAATAATAATTTAATTGACTTTTGATTTTCTGCTAAAGATGTTTAAAAATATCGTACATTTAGGAGTTTTTTCATTGTGAAGAGGAAAAAGCTTTGTTTTATCCATATTTAATTTTAAATATTCATTTTTTTGTTGCAAATTTTACAATTATTTTTTAAAAAATATGCAACACTTTCTTTTTTTGCATTGACTTATGCCTTGGTTATTTTTTAAATAAGTTTCTATCTGTACTTATACTTTTGTCATTCATTTCAAGAGAGTAAAGCAATTAAAAAATGGTATGTAAATGATAAATACAGGTTATATACATATCAAGACATTCTTGAAATTATGTTTATTATTTAAATTTAATTGGCTGATAATGTTTTATATTAAGAAATTATTTTATCATATCACCTTGATTATACACAAAACCAAAAACTTGTTTTATTGTGATATTATTATTATTTTTGCCATAGATGAACAGTTTAAAATTTGATATATCTGATATTAACACTCTTTAATCCAATCATAAAAGAATGTATTAAAACCTTTGATATACCCAAGATACTGTGGCAATAACTAACTTATATATTATATTATATTATTTTACAGATATTTTCTGAGCATCTATTCTTATATATGTAATAAATTCTTTACTCAAAATTGAATATAATTTGTTACAGTTAAGAAATTAATATTAATAATATAT
>JAPMOR010099059.1:135622-151126 GCA_026543865.1 Argiope aurantia
ATAATGAATATATGAAAGTTAGTTTGATATTAAGTGATTTATTAATAAATTTAAAATAGTGAAATTCTACAACTTATCATAATAATTTAACAAATTCCACAAGAATTATTTTTATTTCTTAAATTTGTCAGTTTTATCTCATTATGATATAGCATGATTTTAAACATTAAATGATTTTCATAAGCATTTTGTCTGAAACTAAATTCACTACTCATTCATAGAAGGATATTTTAATAATATAATCATTTAAAATGGTATTCTTTTTGTAAAATTAATTATTGAAACAATAAAATTAACAAATTAAGTTAAAAGCAATTTCTAAAATTATGCAAACTATT
Source organism: Argiope aurantia (assembly GCA_026543865.1). NCBI lineage: Eukaryota > Metazoa > Arthropoda > Arachnida > Araneae > Araneidae > Argiope > Argiope aurantia. The sequence continues at coordinate 135,961 of JAPMOR010099059.1, forward strand.
TATTTACATAAAAATATATGAAACATGATACATATACTACATAATACATCTATAGTATAGAATTTTATTACAAGCAATATACAACATACACATGGAATGCTATGTATGGAAACAAATTTATAGCCAACATTACATAGAAATGTAATTAATAGCTATACTTGCATGTAAAATTTATGCAACAAAAATCTTGTAGTTTTTTTTCATGTAATTAACACACACTCATACATATTCAATAGATAAATTCTTGTTTTTTTAAACATTTGATTTAGTTTTTTGTAAAGCAGAAAATTGGTCTTTATGTTTCAAATCATTTGTAATTATATTTATAAACTTAATTAATGAATTTAAAAAATATGTACATTTATTATATATATAATATATTCATACTAAGTTGATCATGACAACTTGAGTAACACTTTTCAGTATTGTTTTATATTTTTTTTTAGTTTCATTTATTATTTTCATAATACACCATATTATTTTCAGCAATATCAATAATCAAAAATATAGCAATTTCAATTAATAAAATTGTATAATTTTTTGATTTTCTGTACAAGATAATTTCAGATGTAAGCATTGGCACAATAATATCTTTTTTACTCTATCATATTTTCATATTAATTGTTAATTCTCTTTTAAATTATATTGTTTTATACATGGAATTAAAGCATGACATTATAGAAAGGAAATACTGCTGTTCGTTAAAAAAACCCTATTATTTTATTGATATGATTAAGATTCATTATAAAAATATTTATGACATTTAATATAACAATTGTTATGTACATAAAAATTCAAATATGCTCTGTAAAATATGCGTATAGCTCAAATATAAAATTTATATTTTAGAGAGATTATTTTTATTGTAAAATAATATATTGTTTACATTAACACTATAAAACAATAAGATTTTAATGAATAGAAATTTAAATGAATGCTTATTTATTTAAATGCCAAAAATTAGATCAAATTATTACTTTTTGTATGTAATGATGTTTATCTTTTGTAACTGTGATACGGAATAAATGGTTTGATGTAATAGCTTAGTATGCTTTTATTTATTCTTGTAGTAGTACATAATGAGAATTATTATTCTATTTAATCAGTCATGAAATACTATTTCCCTTCATTATTATCTTTTAGTAACAATAATTAAAAAACAATTTCATGATTATGTGAATGTACCACAAAAAAGGAAATATATAAATAAAGTATTAATGAATGCTGAAATAAATTTAAATTTATCATAATTGCTTTTTTTTACTTTAATTATTCTTGTATAGTGCTACTATTCTTAAATAACATAAACAAGAAGTAGTCATTTCTTTCTTCCTATTTTTGCTAATTAATGCATATTTCATCTGTGTAATAAGCAAACATTATTTTTATACAAAAGAATTTCATACCAAGAACTGTTTCAAAAATTTGTGAATAGTTCTTCCTGTGTCCCTCGTTGATAGATACATCTTATCATACTGGTGATATTATAATTCACACTGGTTCTTTACGAACTACCTTGTATGTATTGGACGGATGTCTGATAGGTTGGAGAAGTAAGCTATTGCCCAGACAACTTCCAGAAAAGAGAATTTTTCTCTAAAATTATTTATACAATGTTGATATTTTTTTTTTAATTCCAAAGAGGTCTTTGCTGAAATGATGTCACATTGCAATCTTTTGTTGTGGTAGTTTCATCTTCTACTCCAGCATATAAACGAGAACGCATGGGCCATTTCTTAATCAACAACAAAAAGATCTTATTAATCATTATGATTCATGTAGTTTAAACAAATATAGTTTGAAACCGGTTATTAATATTTTTGAAAGAAAATGGTCTTATTGAATATTATGTACAAAAATATTTATAAAATAGTCATTAGTTTAGCTACATAATCATAATTAAGATATGGTAGCTTATAATAAAGACAAATTCACCATTCTTTGATCACTTATACGCAAAATAGTTAAATATATTAATACTATTTTATAAAGTGATTTTAAAATTTTTGTCACATTGTAAGAGTAGTGCTTTTTTAATTATGATGAAATGAGATTCATTGAAAGCTATAGATGATAGAAATACAGATGAAGAATATAATATATGCTGCTATGCATCTTATGACTATTGAAAGAGCTTTATAAAATTAATATTTTTTGCATTTAAAATAATTTTATTACAAGGAGTTTCTGTTAAATAAATATAAATTATGCTCAGATATATCTGTAACTTTTAAATGCATCTTGATCCTAAGCTTAATTATATAGAGAAGCAGATTTCCAACTTGATAGCTGCTGTGCAGAGAGAGTCTGTGCGGAAATTGATTTAAAAATTAGCATATCTGGTTTCAAAGTAGATTTGTAGGAGGTACAATTTTTTGATTTATAAAATATTAAGATAATATTAATGTCTTATATAATATGAATGACCAGATTCCATGTAGTCAGCAGTCAATAAATAAATAAAAATTATACATTTTCATAAAAGTACTAAAATTTAAAAAAAAAAACGATTTGTCGTTTAAAAATATGTTGAAATGTGAATTAAATTGATGTTTATTTATTTTTAAAAAAAGGAGCAGGGGACTAATAATTTTGCTGTCCATGGTCACAAAATTCTTAAATTTGTTTCTTATAATATAGCAAGCAAATGTTTTATTTTTCAGTGTCGTGGCCAGAAAAGGAATCAGGGCTGATTATTACTTGAGGTTGCTGAAATTTTTAAATGAAAAACATTTAAATGTTTTGATCTATTTTAGGCAAATGATACTTATGCACTTTAAATGTTTTCTTTCATAAGTCATCTACAGTATTTAAATTGCAAAAACAGAAATTTTGCAATGAAATTATTAAATTATAGTATGATGGGACTTATATTCAAATCTATGGCTTTTTTTGGAATTTTAGTTTGCTATTTTTTATAAAATGCTTATATTTGAAAATAATTTGAAAGAAATATTGCAATTCAAATGTTGTTGGTAAGTGAAAAATTGTTATACTTATTTTATTAAAGATAAATATGGATGGAACTAAGTTGTGAATTTGCAAGAGACCTCTAAATTTGATCAGAAAATTAATTTCTCTGAAAGCAAAAATCGAAGTTATAATTTCAGAATTTGTTAGAAACTCTGCTTGTTCTCTAAATATTTAGAGCCACCTTTTGAATAAATAATATCTTATAAATGCAATAGTAAAATAAACAGAACCACCATTCTTATGTGCAGGCAATAGCTAATTTTAACCTTTAAATTATAGAAGACAGTTATTAACATTATGACGAATATATATGATACATAACATATATTTTTCATTCTTATATAAAGATGTTAGTTGGTAAAGAGAATGGTAGCTTACTTTGACTGGATGCAAATAGCTTTTCTCCCAACTTAGACTTCTAACATCAGTCTCAGGCACTGAAGCAAATGGTCCTTCAATCATGTCGAAATCCTTCATGAAGAAGTCATTCTCCTATTTTCAAATGAAAAATAATAATCAGGAGATTTCAAGGAAATTTGATAATATTTATTGAATGGTATGCCATATGGACATTGCGCCATGCATGATAAAGAAAAGTTCAAATTACTCAGTTGGATAGACTGTTGGATCTAAGGCTATCAGATTCGCCAAGTTGTTACTTTTTGTGTAGCATGTACTCCTTACAAAAGGTTTTTGAAAATTTTAAGATTTTTAGTTGAAAATTTATAAAAATTTTAATATTTCTCTCAATAACTTCAGAGAATATTAGAGTTCACAAATCCATTTTTGCATTACTTTATAATTCAAAAATAAGCATTTTGATTATATCACTTATATTATCGTACATTTCTTTTCCTAATTTTAATGAATTAAAAAAAAAATTCTTTACAATACATTTCTAATTATTTTAGCTTCAGGACTTATATTTACACACTTTTTGATAGCATACTTTTTGCGCACATGTTATCTGTATATGATTGAAAGTACGTGTTGAGAATATAAATTTAATATTAGCGTAAGAAGCCTAAGACATTATCAAGCTATAATATTTCGGGATAGATTTTCGGATTTTTTTCAATACGTAGAGTATACTTTAGTTTGAAAGCGCAGTGTTTGAATGGGATGGTGGTGTTATAGTTGTAATCTTGGTCTCGTCAATGATTCCAAGCTTGAGACTGGATTTCATTCAATATCTTAAACTCTTTGCTTAAACCGTTCTTCAAATGGTGTTATGGAGCGAAATATTTAGGATTTGATACCAGATGAGATATCATCCAGGGATGCTAAATATGTCTTGAAATCATTACCTCTTGACTAAAGCAAGCCCCCTTAAAGCTTCAAAAAGGACATTAAACTATCCAAACTTTTAAGAAAATAAATAACAGATAGTTAGTGAAAATCTAGTTAGTGAACATTCGGAAGATTTATACGCATATTTTGAATAAATAGTAAAAATATTTTTTTTCGTCTGCCATCATTTTTTTTATAAAAAAATAAAAATCTTTATTTTTTTATGAAAAAGAATGAAAAAAAAAAACATTCCTAGCTCAGCATGTTTTGAATAACTATAATCAAGCTTTCCCAGAATATTTTCATTTCTGAGAAAATACTCATAAGACAAAATAAGTGTCTCAAAATATAGTAAAACCTCAATCTGTATTCTTTGATTACAAAAAAACCCTTCAGTTTTTGGAAATAGAACATAATATTAAATATGAAAATTCGGAAGAAAAAAACCCGTAATTAATAACCAGATGGTATGACAAAGGATTAAAAAAAAGAAAACGTATTCCAAATCTAACTTTTTATTGCAATGCAAACTGCAGTTTTAATTTAGGACATAAAAAGTTGCTTTAAATATTTCATCAATTAGGTTATTCTGAAATAATATGTAGATCACGAGACAAAAAAATTCAATTAAAAATTTCTCTACATTTGGATAGAGTAGCTCAGAAAGCCTTTTAAATTTCATGTACCATCAGTTTCTAATTTTTGTTTAATCTACTGATTAATTTAGAATGAATTTAGTTAACGAGTAAAGCATCGGAGCTAAAGTTAATACAAATTGAATTTTTACTTTCTCATACGCAAAGTATAGAGGACGTATTGTAATAGTAAAAAAATTGGAACTCAATATTTTGAAGAATCTCCACACTTTAGAACTCTCTGATTATTAAAAACACAGTATACTTGTCTGTCTATTTCTCTGTAAATGCGATGACTCAAAACTGCTTATATATGGACTCGTGACCAAATTGAACGAAATCCATTCACAGGAAGTCTGGCTATTCGATTACAAATGAACAACTCAAAAACGGGGAGAACTATCTAGAGAAAGTTGGTATACAGATGCAGCAATCTAAATTATAGATTCTTATCAAATTTTGAGCAAAATCTGCCGAAGGTAGACTATATGTCGGTCTGTACCTTTGCATCTACATAAACGGAATGTCTTAAATCAATAAAATTAGGTATGTTATTTTGCGACTACAACTGTAATACCATGACCATTTTGGTTCAAGCAAAGAGGCTTTTAAAATGCATATTCGCATGATAAATTGAGTAAAAATGATAGATTCGCAACGATAGATTCAAAATGTTAGATTAGCAAATATCTGTATTTCTGAACTACTGTTCGCTAATGTCAAGCAAGACATTTGAGGTCTTGTCTAAGGTCCATAATGTTATGCGTGGGGGAGGGGGGAGATGAGATCTTTATTAAAGAGTATGCGAGGAAGTTTCTGGAAGGCCACTCCCGTTGGTTTTCTTTTATAATGAGTTTCTTTATATATATGAAGATTCAATGCGAAATTAAAATTGTATTTCCAATAATGTTTGCACTTCTATTAAGTGTATTATTAAAAAAAAAAAAAAACAGAGGCTCAATATCTTTTAATTTCAGTTCATTTTATATTAAAGGTTTCGTTCAATCACATGCCTTCCGTAGATACAATATTTTAAATTTAGCTTTTGATTTTGAATTTGTCTGTCTGACAGAAACTGTTTCAGAGAGAATGATTTTCGGTTCTCTATCGCGATTAATAAATATCTGATTTAACATTTTTTATTTCTAATACATATGATATTCCAAACAGAAATATGTTTTGGAAATATATGCCATAATTTATAAAATAATAGAAATAAATGTTTTATAATAGAAATAAAATTATATAAAAATTTAATATATCTAGACTCACAGAGAACATTTCCTGATCTTCACTGAGTATCCGACTAAGATGTGATATGTAGGTGGTGGCCAGAATGAGAATATCGAGCTTTGAAAGCTTGGTGTTTGGAGGCACCGATGGCAAGCACTGTTGCAGACTGTGGAAGGCATTTCGGAGACTTTTCACTCTGTAACGTTCCCTGGCAGCGTTACGAGACATCCCGCTTTCTTTGACTCCTAAAGAATTAAAAAAAAAAATGAATATAACAAAAACTGAGTGAATGCAAAGTCATCAATAAAATGTAAGAAAGAACATTGAAGTGAATGAATTCTGCCCAAGTTTTAATTAACATTATAACTACCACAACAGTACCTTGATTCTAAGGTCTTAATTACGCCGTTACAAAGGCACGGCATTGCTTTGAGAATTTGCGGGATCTTTTTTTACATTTTACTACATCTCTTTATCATTATTCAAAATGATAGAAAAAAAAATTTAAACATCTGTATCACGGGTACTTTTCAGAGGAAACTATAAATCATATAATAACATAAATGGATCAATTGGTTAAAATAATAAATATATTATTTTCTAAAAAGTTGTAATAGAGATTTGATACTTACAAATATAGGATAGGTTAGAGATGTAGTGGAGTAAGAAGCAAACACGGACTTTACAGAGATATAAAGCATGCTTCAACAATCTGACAGCGATAAAAATACAAATTTTTACAATTTTTTGGATGCCACAACATATTAGAGACAATATCTTTTTGTATCTTTCATCATCGATATCATTTTTGTCGTCACTTTATTCTTGAGGATTAGATAGTCAACAGAGAGTTTTATTAAAAAAATTCTTTAGCCTCTGAGCAAGAATAGTTTAAAGTAGCTACATTTGTGGTACGCAGTGTACAGATAAACGATGATGCATATTTTTCCGTTCAAGAGCTTCTAACCAAATATAACAAAATTCATATATCCATCCTATTCTCCTTATTCAATTCCGGTGAACTTCCTTTTTTTTCCAAAAGTAGACGCAGTTGAAAGCTATCATTTCCTATTTAAATACCACGATCTAGTTTAAATCGCAGAATAATAACTTATCAATTTCTCATTTTTTTTTTTGTTTTACGAAAAATTTATTAAAATCGACACTAACTGACTTCATTTCAGTTGTTTCCAATTTGTGAAATAATTTCAATTTTTCTCAAAAGCTCGTCAGATTTCTTGCAGGAAAAAAAAAGCTGTAAAATAACAGGCAGAGTAAAAATTGAATGCGTTTAAAAACATATTATTACATATCGCATAATATTCTATATATTTATACCGGTATAAACAGTAAAAAATTACATTTTAAAAATTAAATCAAAATTTTTTTTGTATTAAAAAGATTTCTTTCAAGTAAAATAAATGAGAATAAGAATTGTAAGATTAAATTTTTCCAAACAAATATTTGATCATGATTTAGCAGTTCTAGTTCTAAATTTCTTTTGTCACAATTTTTGAAATTACGAATAAGTAATTAAATAAATAAGAACAATTTATTCGAAATAATAAATATTAATCTAAAATGTATAGGATGTATGGCTCATTCTTATAAAAAAGAAATTAATTTATTAAGGACAAATTAACAACACTGAACTTCAAGGTTAAATTCAAAGAGATTGTATCAAACAAATCATGGAATCACTTTAAATGAAGAGTGGACCTTGATTTACAGAATTTTTGCTTTAGTAAATATCTAAATTTTCTGAAATAGGTATCACTAGTTTTTTATTTCGTGGTGATCGATTCCAAATAATGTTTGATTGCAAGATAAATTCAGGAGATTTTGAGGTTTCTTTAGAATATTCTTGAGAATTTTTATTGTATTAGTATATGCATTTATAGAATATGCATAGTGCTATTTACCGTCATAAGTTGGTGGCTTTCTTGTTTTTTTCTTAGTTGGTTGTTTGGAAGTCGTCGAAGGGGACAAATAATTTCCTTCACAAGGTAGAACCATATCTGTACACGAACAAAAGAAAGAGAGAGAAACAATTAATATCTTTAAGAAATTTTAATTTCGAAACATTCAATTTAATCATTTTAAGACTGGGTTTTTTATAATTCTTTCAATCAACATGCCATCTGGATGCAGTTATGCATTAAGGAACTAAATATAATTTTTTAGATTTCGGGTTCACTATTGAAACAACTTTAGATTGTCCCTTAATATATGTAGTTTGTTATGCTCAATTGAAACAATTAAAATTCCTTACATATAGCTAACTTATAACAAAATAAAAATTTATGAAAATTCGATGGTCAATTTTTACAAAAGAAAAAAAAAAGCGGCAGCATCTTCAAATTTTTATATTGTACTTTGTATTCATAGCATACGTAAAGAATATTATTCCGTGTAGATATAATAATCTTTACAGTATTACAAAATAATTAAGTCGAAATATGTAAATTCTTTTAGGAATTTATATTTTCTTGCTTCCTTTTACGCATATACATATTTCAGGACTGCAGATTTAACTCTATATTTTGTCGATTTTTATTGAAAATGCGGAATCTCAAATTTTTAGAACTATTTCATTCGTTTTAGAATAATTTTGAGATTCTAAAGAGATAATTTTAAAGTCAAAAAGGTGATCGCACTCGTCAGAAAAATTACCATCATAAGATAATCAGAAAGTTTTTATTAATTTTTTTTTCTTATATAAAAAAATGAGAAATATGGTTAAGGAATCTTAATTTTTCACTATAAAAATTTTCATTCAGTATTTTATGCATATTACAATTTTATTTATATTTTCAAGGACATGAACTGAACCATTTCCAGTATTGTTTTCGTATCCTATTCTTCGTTTAGAGAAGTCTTTTATAAAAATATGCTATGCAGATATCTAATTGTTGGAACTTATTAAGTAGCTAAATTAATTATAGAAATATTAACAAAAACAGTTTCATACCGTATAGTTTTAGATTCATTAATTTTAGACTTGTCTTCTGTAAGTAAATTTACTTTATCTAATTACAGATTGTGCAGAGAGGAGTTGAATGTTTTAAAGTTGTAAACTGTGACATATATTTAATGCATTCTTGTAACTTACTCAAATACAGGTGTCCAGTTATTTACAAGTGGATTCCAAATTCAGAAGTTATTTATTGGATTACATTTGAAATTGAACTCTGCGTATAAGTAACTATGGCAAGAATAATAGCAACCGACAGTTGCATGATAAAGCTTATTGTTGTAAATTATATAATTAGTTTATTTGCACAGATTTGAGTCATACATAATGTTTTAGGCAATTTAATTTGATATTTTAGGTAATTTAATTATAAATTAGTTCATTTTTGCAAAATAGTGCGGGGCCTTTTCAAACAACTTAAATTTTCACTTCCTTATAGGAATATTTTGATAATAATATCATAATAATATATTGAACCATCCCTTGTCATTGCTAGGAGTATGATTAGCAATCGTATTAGCTGGATTTTATTAAGTGCGAGTTCTTATTGTAGGAATATTAGAAAGAAGCATATTATCGACAAATCATGGATTGCTGAAAGAACTGGTGTAAATCTTTAATGTTCAACAATTTCACCATGTTGCAGATGCCATCATTAATTTCTTATTTCAATTGAGCCATATTATTCAAGGAATTATAGATATTTAAAAGACATTATCATCTGATTATTTAAATTTTTTTCAATGACTGACAGTGTTTTTGAAGTTGCAAAGCCAACACAAAGAAGTGCACAAATGTGAATTTCTGACTACATCCATTATTTTTTAAAAAACAATTTGAATTAATTGCCAAAGTTTCTTTATCATTAAAAAGAACCATTCCTTTTTGGCACAATCTGTACTTTCTCATATTGAGCTGTTTAGAAATAATGCATAAAACTATCTGTTGCCAAAGCTAATATTTATATCTCCATCTAAAAATTCTGTTAATATTATATTTAAAAAATTATTTATAAATATTCAATGTCTTAAATTTAAACAATTTTTCTATTAAAATGTATTTTTAATCGATTTGAATCAAAATAATTGTGTTCGCATTAAGAAAATATAAATTCGTCGCTCTATTTGTCACTGTTTTCTAAAATTGAAATCGTTTGCCAGAAAAAAATTATCATTTTGGCATTTCAAAAAATCAAATCGTCTGATTTTAATAATATTATAATAATGTTAATTGAAAAGTGCGAATTCAGAAATTTATATTTGACGGTTGGAAGCATAAATCGTTTCTGCTTTAGAATTTTATTCTCAATTCATTTATTCTTCTTTTAATTTATAATCCTTTTTAAAGACGCATTGGCAGCGAATCAAGAAAATGTGATCTCGTATGTGATTCATATTTATTTAATAGAGTTATCATTCTTTTTTGTTTAGTTTGGTTTGATTTAAAATTTTGTTTATATTTTAATGATTTAAAGTTACATAAGAAAAAAATGGTGTTTAAATTTTTAAAAGTAAAATTAGGATTTTAGATTTTACCATTTTGCATTAGATTTGATTTTGTATTTTTTTAAATGCCTGTTTCTTTAAAAATCAATGAATTTTTTTTTATTTTGAAAATATATTTATGTGATGCCAGGAGAGCAATTGCGAAAATTACGAGCATAAGAAATGAATACAAATTTTCTTATAATCACTTTTCCACTTTCTTATAATCAGAAACATACATGTTCTACATTTTTATACTGCCATCTGTGTAAATTTTTGGAATAATAACGTATGTTTTCTACCATATTTGGTACAAATATTAACATGATAGCGTGTATAAGTATCATTATTTATAAATTGCATTTAGTGTTATGCATGATGGAAAATCGTTCAAAATCCTCCGTCTGACAAACCTTGGATTTAAAGTTATCAAATTTGGACCTTAGTTTTTTTTAAATATGTAGGTGCCCAATAAGAGAAATATTTTAAAGATTTAATTAAAAATTAATAAACATTTTAGCATTTTTCTTCAATAGCGCTGGAGCATATTAGATACAAAAGCTACACTATTTCAAAATTTAAAATATAAGCTTTACAATGAACCAATTTTACTTTCGAACAGTTTTTTTCTGTAATTTTGATAAATTTTAAAAACATTTTTAAATTACAATAATATTTTTCAATTGTTTTAACTATTGAATTTTGCTGATTCAATTGTTTTAACTATTGAATTTTGTTGATTTAATTGTTTTAACTATTGAATTTAAATTCATGCTCATTGCCGCGATATCAAATATTATTATTATTTTGTGTGTGTGCGCGCGCACATTTTATCACTGCTATATAATCCCGAATAAATTTTAAAAATAGAATAGACGAATAAAGCCTAAAAAACTATCATGCTATTATAATTTTGAACTAATTTTTTAAATTTTAAAGTATTTTTTCGATTTATTTTGATTTAAATCACTTTAGGGTTTGTGGCGTTTTATTTGTTAAAAAAAACATGTAAATTTTATTATTCTGTGTTATGTTTCAGTAAGTAGTGGATACATTTGAATTCCTGTTTAGCATTTTATTAAGATGAGTTTGTAAAACATTCGTTCTTCAAACTCCTGTACAATTCCAGTACAATTTTCTCGAGATGAATAAAATTATTTCTAACTATTTTCTTTTATTTCTAAACTGAACTTTTCGTTCATTTCTACTGTTTTTCATATTCTGTGATATTTAGTATTTTTATTGCTATTCTGTAACAGAGGAAAATAGTTTCAGATTAATATACTTTGAATTTCCTTTTTATTCAATATTTTATTCGATATTTTTAACCCGTACTGAAATTTTCAAGGAAGAATTTATTAACTTGATAAGTTAGGACTTTTCACAGTTTTATATAAATTTAAAGTATTATTTACATGATTCTTTAGAATAAAACATTTCAAACATTGAAAATTTTAAAAATTTTTACTTGTAGTATTAGCAGAAATTGTACAAATCTATTTAAGCAAATATGCACTTAATATTTCAAATTCCTTTAAAAAAAAACAGTAATAGTATTTGCATATTGAAATGTGTGATTCTTTTATTAATTTCATAACAGTTTTGCCTTCCTAGAACTAGATAAAAATAATTATATTATTAAAAATTTTATTCATATTTTTTTAAAAGCAAGATACAAATAAGTGAAAAATAACTTAAGGAAGTATATCATTTCGTTGAACTCTACAATAAACTTCATAATTTTAATGAGCAATAGTATAATAAATATATATTGTTTCTAAAACTATATTTAGAATAAAAATGAAAAATAAGTTCTTCTATGCTTTTAAAAGAAATGCAAACCAACTAATATTAAAGTTAATAATAATATTAGCAATTAATTTCTTTAAAAACCAAACATTTCATAGAAATATATATTTAATTGCTATCTTATTTATATATTTTTATTTTATATTTAAATTGTATTTATATCTTTGAAAGGAAATGTTTATGTGTTTGTGCTTCAGTGTATGTAGTGTATGTCGGCACTCTATAAGAAAGATCATTAAATGTAAAACCACCGAATTCGGCACAAATATACTTCAGGAGTTGAGAATGCATATCTTGAAATGAATGCTTTGAATTATTAATTAAGACTTTAATTATTTAAAAATTTAGCGAAATTTTGACATTTTTTTCTGATATCATTTCTGAAAATATTATAAAATAAATTTGATTTTTACATTATTTAAAAAGTTAACTTTTTAATTATACCAGTTAAATTTCTCTGAATTACGCAATTTTTTAAACAAAAATTTTGCATGAATTTCAACAAAAGATCTTATTGTTGCTATGATATTTAAATCATTTTATTGTTTCATTTAATATTCAATGGCCTAATTTTTTTCTCTTGCTTAAAACTAAAAAATGAAAGATTATGTTAAACATCTGAGCAGTTTGCTTGAGGAAAATAACATTATATAATTGAAAAAAAAATCAACCCATAATTTTAAATAGTTTAACCAGATACTTAAAGTATTAATGTCACTATGATATAATGTGATTCATCTTCATTAGAGCAAAGTACTCTTTTATTGAGACAATCATGAGCCTGAAGCGGCCATAATTAATATAAATTGAACACAGCCAATATTCATGGCAAACCTGCTGGTAGACAAGGGCAACTTCTATAATAGAAATATCTCCGAAAAGGAAAATAGCGTTACAAATAAAAAATTATATAAGTTTTAAAACCATGAAAGCCCAAACCCAGAATAACAAAAATTAAAATCAATTACTTACTTGAAATGAAGACCTGTTTTCAAGCTTTGTATGTTAGCAAGGCAACTCTGTATTCTGTCGAAGGTATATATAATAGCTGAGAAAAGCAAAAAATTATTCCTTTTAAGACTTTGCACCGATTTAGAAAGTAAGTTCCACAGTTTTCAGTATGGGAGAAATATCCAATGATAAAGCGAAGGCGGGACTTTCATGACGTGTAGACCAATCTTAACCATTCATAAAGCAGCGGGAAATATGAACCGATGACGTAATTACCGCAAAAAGGGTCTGGCATCAAATTGTTAAAATATACAACACGTGGCATATGTTACGCTATCCTTTTTTTTCTCTGTTTTTTTTTTTTTCCTTTTTTTTTCTGCTTTGTTGAAAATCGATCTTTCAGTTGACATCTATTCATCATTTTTGACTGATTCTAAGAACTTCATTATTATTTAGCGTTATTACAAGATTGTCGTGTTTGATTTTTACTTGCGATGATTCATTACAATCGAAAATGTGAGTCAGTCAAAAAAACTGTTTTCTAAAAAAATCTACCTTATTGATTTTCATGTTGATTAAAAAATTAAGGATTAAAAGTTATTTATAGCGATTTAATGCCCCCCCCCTATTTCTCCAATATGTATTCTTAAAAATGATCGCTTTAGATGAGTACAATTGTTGATAAGAAAATATCGGCGAAGTATATTGATGTGTCAAAATATTTTTTCCCCCATTTTAATAAATGTTGCTTTCAGAAATTTTACATCAACGTATTTATTTTAATATATATGCATAAAATTCAAGGTTGATACAATAACAAATTGATTAGATAATTTTAAGATGCATGTTATCAACAAAATATTCCTTCCAAAATCACGTTATGGAAAGTTGAATATTTCTGTTTTACAAAACCCCACGATTTTAGACTATTCCAGTAACGTCGCGAAGTAAAAAACCCTCATGGTATTTCTTCAAGGCTGCTTGGTCTAAAATAAGGAAATAGTTGATTGTCCTAAAATGACGATATTAAAAACTTCGTAACTCGGTTAGATTTGATGACAGAGGAATGAAATGTTTATTGATTAGAAGCTAGAGTGTTAAAAATGTTTTATTGAAGATGATTCTTGAGGTAGAAGGACTGCTTAAAATTTAAACTTCTTTTGTTTTTTCAAAAGTACATTTATTGAGTGAAACACAATAAAATATTATTATTTTTAAGTCATTTAAATTCTTATGAAAATAAAAGTGAATTTCATGAAAAATCCGACAAATTCTTATTGAATACTACCTTGAGAATTGTATAAATTATATTCTGTAATACTTTTAATGATGAACAATTAAATTTTCAGTACTTGTATTAAAAAAGATATTCGGTTGAGCAAAATAGTTTTTATATGAATTGAAGTTCAATCACTTCCGTTTCAATTTAGAATTAAAATTTTAGGGGAGATGGCAGAAATTTATGAATGCATAGAACTGTGAATAGAACGTCATAAGGGTTCTAAAATAGTTACCAAATATCAACATTTGGGGCTTAAAAATATTCTGCTTGAGAAGGTATTAATATGAAGTTAGATAAAATATTTAATAGAAAATTTTATCGACCGTTAATCATGGTGAACAGGTTTGTTACCAAAAGTGGCTGGTTTTTAAATAGAAATTGAATTAAAATATTGAAAAATCCTTTTTTTTTAATGAATATCTAAAATTCAAGAAGTAACTATAAGATAAATTTGATAGATCTAGATCCAAGGTCTGCGAAACAGAATTTTGAATGCTCTTTCCATCATGCAATTCGCATCAAATAATTTACAGAA
>JAPMOR010099059.1:156126-181675 GCA_026543865.1 Argiope aurantia
ACCATGAAAAAATGATTTCAGTTTCGTCTGATTCTTATCGAGAGAAATTACTTTAATTTAAAAAATTGTTTCGTTTAGTATGACACCTTTTTGTAACATTTTTATTATTATTCTTATTATTTTCTTAACATTTTTCAGATATTAGACTCATATTCGAAATATTCATAGTAGCCTGTGTTGAAGGCGAGGAACAATTAATAAGAAGTAATTCATTCATGGACTTCATGAATTAATCCTAAACTTTATGTTAATAGTGTTTTTGAAAGACATTTTATGATGATAAAATTTTATTTCTATCTTTATTTAATGAATAGAAAAACATTTCAACGTCTATTCAATCTAATCATAATCAGTTTATATTTATATGATTTACCATAGAAGAAGTATCGTGAGATCTGTATTAACTATTTTAATATCGATTTGGAGAAAAACGTTAAAAGTCTTTTAGAAAACTAATATTATTTCTAAGTACCATACTTTTGAAAAGGAAAAATTTATTATGTTAGCGCAATTAGTCCAGAAAATTTTGGATCTCCATGAGAAACTGGATAAAATCAAAGTGACGAAATGGTTAAATGATCTTCAAGTCAAAGGGTTGTGAACTTTACTTTGATATGTACTTCGTTAGTAACATATGTCTTAAAAAGATGGATTGGCGCTATTCATATTTCATTCGGCGAAAATCATGAAAAAAACTTTTCTGTCAAAAATCAGATAGGGGTTCTTCATACTGTAGTCCATATACAAAGAATTTAGGATTAAAGGGAGTAATTAATTAATTATTATTTACTCAATAGATCCAAGGGGCTACAAGAAAAAAATAGGAAAGTTAGGAGAAAATATAAGATAATGAATGAATGATTAAAACTTGCAATCAATTTGATTTTTACTAGTGTTTGTGTTACTAGTGTTTTGACTTAAAATCAATAATAAAGAATAAATATAATGAATTTAAGAAAAGAATTCTCAATAAGATTTATATGTCAAAATTTGAAAGAATTCTTAGCTTTTGTTGTCAATGTCTATTCTAAAATTATTAAGAGAAGTATAACAATATTCATAACCGAAAGGTATGAAATCATAAATCAACTTCAAACAGCATTTTGTGATATAAATTATTTTTTAAGATTGCAAAAAAAAAAAAATTATAAAGCTGTATTTTTCCATTATTAATTTGAGTAGTTCAGTATTTAATAAATTAAGCTGAGAAAAATGACCGCTAAAATTTTAAATTAACTATTTATGTAACTAAATGTTAGTAGCTTCACCAGTTGAATATTTTTAAGCTTCAAATTTTGATGGATATATAGCTCATTCTATTTTAGAAGCCTTACACCGCTCGGTTCATTTTACTATGCATTTCATTTATTTTCTGCCAACTCCTCTAAAATTTGCAAAAAATGGGTACACTCAGTTATTTCAAATATTTTCAAAATGTAATATAATTTATAACTTAACAATTCAGAATCTGGCATATTCTTCATGCTCATTTTATTTTAAATATTATTTTAAATCTTTTACACATTCTTCTCAGAATAGAGCAAATATATCGCTTGTTTTATTGAAATTTGCTTTAGCAATAATGACATGTTAAATACAGAAGTTTGATCTCACTATTTTACAGTTTTATTATTTTTTGGGTTAACATCGATAGTAATTTGGACAGTAAAACTAAAACTTAAGAAAGAAAATCTGCAACTTTAATAGTAATTTTTAGAATTCCAGAATTCTTGTGTTTTTGAATTAGCTTTCGTGATATATTTAATATTCGTTCAGAATTCCCCCTATTTTTGTATTCTTCTTAGAAAAGAAGCTTAAAATATTTTTTAAATTAATTAATTCCAGAAAAAATTATATAATACAAAAACTGCCTCTTAAAAATGATAATTTTTTTAAATGTAAAAAGGAGATTTTTACTATAATACTTTTGGAAATAATCATGGAAAAACACCATACATTTTGTTAATTTTTATTTAAAATTAAAATTTCAAAAAAAAATGTTTTGAGATGCACATTTCCACACTCTCCAGAGTATATTTCTCCCAAGTGTGGTAGTTCTAACTCAAAAGGTCTTAGTTTGTAGAGTTCCAACCGTATTGTTTTGTTCATTTAATTTACAAGCTGTTAAATTAGAAATTTAGATCAAATTATTTCCTATAAATTTACTATTCTATATTTTACTATTTCACTAATTCACTTTAAATTTTTGTTCTGAAGGTAGGCAAACTGGGAAAGAGGAAGGATCTTCGAAAATAGTTTCACAATACATAATATTTTATTCAAATATGAAATTTTTATTTTAGTTTTAATTAAATTTAATGCGATACTGTAATTTGAAAAAAAAAATGTTTTTAGTACAAGGTATGCAGACTTTTCTGTATTTTCAATTTAAAATCCATTTATTTTCCTTATCCATTTTTTCTATTAAACTGCTATTCAGAATATTTTTTGGTTTCTCTGCAGATACATGATAGATATACAACTAAATATAGATAATGCAGCACAGAATTATAATTCGACGTATAAATAAGTAATTTGACGTATAGGTAAGTCGTGTGAGTGATCATACCAATCTTTAAGGTTTCCATAGAAAATATAATAGAGGGAATTTTAAGTTATAAATAATTTCATTCCAATTTTTTGTGTTTTTTAATGATAAGTTTTTTTTAAATATCGCAATGATTGATAAATAATTGTTATATTAAATGATCATTCTATTTATTTTTTTTAGATTCAATGTAGATAGTCTCAAATATTTCAGTGATTTTGCAGTCAACTACATTATTTCAGTTCAGTTTCTGTATTACCAAGCAAAGGCTTAAATGAGTACTTTACTTTCTTGTATACGAAGCATACAAAGAATAAGTATTGTAATCAGCAAAAAGTTCGAATTCGTAATTTTGACCATTCACTACGTTTCAGATATTCAAATAGATAAACTCCAAAATTGCATTTTTGGAGTTTATCTGTTTGTCCGTGAACAAAATAGCTCAAACTCATGTTTTGAGCTAGAGGGATGAAATTTGGTATTTGCACTGTACACCGAATTTGTAAATTCCTATCAAATTTTGAACAAAATTCATACTTAAAAAGTTTTTCTGTATATCTATCTGAGAGTAAATGAATATTTTATTTACAAAATGTAAAGAACTAGACGGATAAATTATAATATAGTTATAGTATCTAAAGTGTAAATCGCATGAGTCTGTACAGTTACATGCATGGAAACGCAATAATTCAAAAACGCAATAACATAAATAAATGAAATTTGATATGCGATTTTGTTACTGAAATTATATTTCTTTATCAAATTTTTGTTTAAACTAATTGACAAAAACAGATATCCAAAATGCATACGGGGTTCTCTTCACTATCCTATAAAGCATTAAACGCTCTGAAAATAAAAACATAAATACATGCGCGTTTATGACCCTGCTCAATGTACACAATTTTTCATTTACAATTCACACAACTTTTCATTTTCATGAAAAGAAAAGATTTTGAAATAGACAAATTTGTTCAATATTTTTTTTCCCGAATGACTTTTAACTCAAAACTTCTTTTGCTATGAACTATTTAAAACAAGTTTAAGAGGTTAATAGGATATATTATACTATATCCCATAAGTAGTCAAGGGAGAACAGTCCCGTTGCTTTCAAAATAATACAATTTGAAGCTAAATAACTTTTGCATTATTCAGATATATGAAATAAAAAGTCATACTTTTAGGAGCAATTCAAAAACAAACAATTATTTTTCTACTATAGAATGTTTTTTTTTAATCATTCTAGATAGCAAAATTTTTGATGCTTAAAAATTCACCCCTCGTACTTAAAATATCTTCTATGTAAATTCGCCATTCTTCTAACCTAATATATTTACAGATATTATTATAAATTTTATATAACATATTTTACTTGTTATTTTTATTGTTGATTTGCCATTACTTTTTTCTGAGTGGAGAGATAATGACTCTTGATTCTTTAAATATTTGGGTTCCAATGGCACGCGCCACATAAGCTGTCAAAAGACTGATGCCTAACAGTTGTTTCTAGTCTCGTATTTCATTGTATAGACAGAAAAATAAATGCCGAATGAAGACACACGTCTTAGTTTCTTTTTTGATCATCGTATTATTTTACTAAGAGTACAGAATAAGATATTAAGAATTTCGGTCAGTCTATTTTTTGTTCGTTGTCCATGTAAATGCATAATTTGATTTATGAGTTTATCTTACCATCAAAATAAGCGCCAATAAAGCCATAAGTGATATTTTACAGGCTTAAGTTTTTTTAATTTAGATCAATTAATGCTTTTGTAAGCATCTGTATCATATTCTATCCTTTGCATATACATTTATAATTTAAAAAATACCCTAAAGCATTTTAGGCCGATTTTTTTTTATATTTATGAACTAAGTCAACAACTTCTGGTAAACAGCGTAAAAGCAATGATTTTCTTTTAAATCAACTAGGTTTTGCAAAAATTCTACTTTCATCTATATCGTAGCATCACAAGGAAGTTAGAAAATATTGCGCGTCTATTAAAAACTATTCGTTTTTGACGACCAGCTGTTTCGCCGGAAATATTGACTATATATAATTTTAGTTAAATCACTTAAATATAAGTTCATTTCCATAATTCCTTCAAATTGTTGAACATTAAAATCATGCTATTTTAACTGACATATGCTCTGTTCATTGAATACATGAATTTTTCAATTCTATAATTGAAAAATTCATGTATTCTATAATATCAATCTATAATATCATAACGTTTTTAAAAACGCATAAATCCAGTCCGTCTTCTAACTTTCGGGAAGATGTTTAATGAAACAATGAAAAGGATTTGAATTGGAAAGCTATAATGAAAATATAAAAATTAAACAAAAAAAATGTATTGTCAAAATTTAAGAAAAATTTGCTGCACTATTAAGATAATATCATTAAAACGACCTTTTTTTAAACCTTGAAACAGTGTGAAAATTCATTTTTGTACAATAATATTTCCGGAAGTTACTGCAAAGAACGTCAAAATTCGATATAATTTTTAATTAAATCAAATTATAATTAAAATTTTAAAAAAATTGCTCCGAGATGCACATTGCTGCCATATCAGAATGCAATATGCATTCTGATATGGCAGCAATGCTAGCATACATACACACACTCATCTTTATCATTAGTAGATATTAATTTCAAATTTTAATTGGCGTATTACAAAGTGTAATGTGGTACTAAACACGTAAAATTTTACTAAGCAATTAAATTTTTCGATATACATCTTAAAAACATATCTTATATCTTTATCAATATCTTTATTATATCTTTATCTTATATCTTTCATATACACCTTAACAAATTCGTTTCTTTATTTAATAAAAGAATGTCATCACAAGTTACACAAAAAGTAGTAAATTCACACCCATTTCCTAATTTATTAATCTATTTTACAAAAAGATGCCTCTAAATTACAGATAGAAAAATCCTACGTTAATCTATTATTTTAAAGAACGATAACAAATCTGAAAACAAGGAGAACTTTACATATCAATCCGAATGTGTACTTTTCCCTTTTAGAAAGTGGGTGTATCTCAAAACATCAAGTCCAGTGACATCCTAGGCTTCATAACCGCTGCATTCCTCTATAATTTCCGGCTGTACTAATGTAGCATTACATTTTAACAAGTTTGCGAAACGCCTCATTTGTGAGCAGTCGAAAGGCTGGTTACAGTTACAAACCGGTGGGATGGGAGGATGATTAATTGTTTTTAAAGTGGTATCATCAGACTTGACGACAACTATGACTTCTGGTGATGAATGGACGTTAAACCGAAATCAGAAAAATTTGGCATTATTTTTATTAGTAGCCTTTGTAGAAGATTTACTTCACATAACTTTATAACAACAAATTGTTAAGGAATGTTATAATTTGCATCTTTAATTTGTTTAATATTGTTGTTCAAAAATGTATCAAATACTCTGCTTTAATATTTTAGAAAGGAATGAAAAAATATAAGATAATTTGAATATTGATCTAATAATTTTCTGTTAAAAAAGTGAAATACATTTCATGTTCATTAAATAAATTTAAATTAAATTTATAAAGAAATATAATTGAATATCATTGATATGTGTGCAATTAGCCATATAAACTGTTTGTGTTTGCCATTAAGTTTTAAATAATAATGTCGTGTATAATATTGCTGCTCGAGATATTTTTCAGAAAAGATGATAGTTTATATTAATAGTTTAATTAACGAATTACTAAATTGAAATAAAAACTATAAACTATACGTAATTAAAAGGTTTGGAACAATTGTAATTGTTTGAATCCCAAGATGGATTATTATGGTCCACATTTTTTTACAAAGAGAAATCCATAAAAAAAAATGAAAATGTGTTTGAGCATGAAAGAATTTTCTTCTTTGATTACTTATATGTGTAATAAAGCTTTTTAAATACTTTTATTTAACTTGATTGTTACATGTTAGAAAAATAAAATATTTCAATCGACTTTCATTCACTTTTTCTTGAATTACAGATTTGAAAATTCGCACATTTGTATTACCTCAATAATGAATAATATTTTAATATTTTGAAAACTTTATTATATCAATTAATACTCAGTTAAATTAAATATCGGTTTAATGAAAATTGCATAATTTGGTTATGAATTAGAGAGTTATAAAGTTACTATAAATTTAACAGGTAAGAAAGAAAGTGAAAATATTTTGCCTTTCTAGTGTACTTATTAAAGAGTGTTTTTTAAACTTTTTAATTAAATTTATTTTAAATATTTTTATTGTTATAAATGTAAAGAGAAATTCTTCTTATACGCAGTTTTATTTGCTAATTTTTGCATTCGAATATTATAACTTCTATTAATGAGTATAAAGCTATTTACTGAGGAATTTTCTTTTTCATATAAATATCGTCGTCACATGTAAAATTAAATAAGTCACTAGATACTTTACGAAGTTTTAATTTTTCCAAAACATTTCAAAGTTGAACTCTTTTCTTCTGGTTCGCGTTAGCTTACATTTGATCAACTATTCTTGAATTAAAATTTTAAGAGAATTATTTTATTCTTATAATTTTACTTTTCTTCGTTAATGTATCTCAAATAAAGGATTAAACTTACCGTTTAATTTTACATTTCAGTGTATTCCGAATACGTTTCAGAAAAAGAAAAAGCATTCTCCTTCATATACAGTTGATGATATAGCTCTTAAAATCTTTTTTAGAAATTCTAAATACGTATATTTTCACATTTTTGAGAATAGAAATTTAAAAAATATATTCGTAGTAATGTTTCAAGACGTATAAGTAATAACTTTTGACTTAATTACATAAAAGATATTCAGTTAGTTAAAAAAAATATAAAGTATTTTAAATGGTGAAAAATGGTACAAGACGTAAAAAAAAAAAAAAAATGCTATATATGACAATTGAATATATTGGAGAAAGGAAAACACACAGTCATCGCTTTTGTAACTAATTTATATTTTACATTTAAAACGAAATTAAAACTGCTCATTCATTTTGAAAGCACGGATGAACAACTTCCAAAACGAAAAGCTAAATGAACTCCAATCATACAGATATATACACTCATTTCAACAGAAGAGGCTCAAAATGTAAATATGATATATATATAAAGCACTTCGCCGAAGAGCGATCCAAACTTTGACCTGAAGTTTAAACATTCTTTTACTCTTGTCTCAGATAGCCGACAGCGTTATCAGTCTCCATCTACCAATTAGCAACTCAGAATTGCTGAAAATAGAGCCAATTATCAGCATTTAGTGTTAGTATCTACAGTTCTTCGAATTCCCCGAAGAGTCGCCGCTGTCAATCAAAGTGGGTCCCTCATACCACCCACGTGAAAAAGCACGCTGGTACGCTAAAAGCGTTTCGAATGGAATTTTTTACGGTGTTTTGTGCATTTTTTTTACCCACTTACAAGACGGTAAACATTTGACTTGGATTATGTTTAGAATTACGTTTAGAACAGTGTCGGGATTGTTTGTAAGTGTTGAACTTTCTGCACACCAATTACGACGGGACGCATCGTTGTACGCGCAAATTAAGGGGATGTTCTTGATGTTGAGATAAAGGCTTACAGGTCAGTGGTATCTGTAGCTTAGCTCCTAGGAGAAAGCCTATTTTATGTCGTGTAGCGGATTTATTTAAGTGGCAGTGACTGAATATGGTTACGCAATAAAAATGCAAATTTAATAGAAAATAATCAAAGAATGCAATTTTAATACAATATTGCTTTTGATAAACACCGTTGAAAAGATTCTAGAAATGTATAATGAATTATTAGGTTAGTTAGGTTATTCATATAATCTATTATGCACTGGTTTACAACTAATTCAGTTCTATACAGCATACCACGTATATCAAGATATAGATTCTATAGTGAATCCAAAATCCAAGAAAATCAATTAGTTCTTGACATCAGATTTACATTCGATATGCTATTGTTTTACCGACTATAACAATGCGTTGAGCGGCTTCGGCTTATTTCAAAAATATATACTCCTGAAAATGTTTTAGGAAAGAGAAAGATAAATTTTATTGCACTTACAATCATTACACTACGCTTTCAAGAATATATTACGCTTTCTTTTAAAACTACTCCTTTTTTTTCTTTTTGAAATTAGAAAAAAAAATTTTGAACAACAAAATATTAATAACAAACAATTATTGAAGAACATACTACTTCATTTGTGTTTTCAAATGTATTGCAACAACAAAGGGCACAGTTCACAATTTTTTTTCACATTTAATTTGAAAGATATTGAAAGATGCATAAAAATATTTTTCATTTTAGTGTATTTATTTTTTTGTGCATATTTTAGAATGAATTGTAGGAATCTGTGAGGTGTATAGAAATTATGCATCATTTAGAATTAGCAAATAAATTATCGTTCTTTTCTCTCGCGATGTGCCTTCATTAGTTAATAATAAAAGATGTTCATATCTAAAAAAATAAGCAAAAAAATCCATAGAATTATACAGAAGATCAATACAGAATTTTATTTTATATTTTCTGAATTTTCTGTTTTTAGAAATAATAAAATAATAGTAATTCATTGTAGGTGAAGTAATTGATTTAAGCTGATTAAAATGTAATGAAAATAGTTGAAAAATAATTGTAAAAGAAACTGATCATGTTGCTTTTAATTCGCTGTCGAAAACGCTTTTACCAGATAACTTAATTTTGTTTTTTACAGAAAATTTTTATGAACAAGGAAAGTTGATTAAGAAATTAAAAAAAATTATATATATATATATATATATTAAAAAACAATAACTGAATGTTAAGAAAAGATAGAAAAATAGTGTAATTAGAAAAACTGGAAATCGTGACTTGAGTTGATCGGTGAAATTTTGCGACCGATCACAGCTGTATATCTATTTGTTTGAGATATATAGTTCTTTAATGACTAAAGAAGTAGACAGAAGATTCACATATTAGCATTATCCATGTCATTATATATTTATTTTATTTTTATTAATGCAGTAATTTTTTTCTTTAAAAGTTGTTGAATTAGTTACAAAAAGAGAGATTCGGAAATAAAACGTTATTACTTACGTATTTCTTACTATTACTTCTATTTTATGATAATTAAATTCTTTTAGAATTAAATGTGATAACCAATTTCTGACAAACTTTCTCATAAAGCAAATTTATCATCAATAGTAATAAGGAAATTAACCATTATACATTGTAATTTGTAGCATATCTCAGAATTCAATACAAAGTATAGGGAATAAACAAAAAGTATACTGAGAATTTTAGTAAGGGCATTCAAAATGAAGTGGAATAAAATACTACGATTGAAACAAAGATTGCAAGGTTTCGTAATTTCAGATCAATATTCCTGCAGCCATGTTCGATTGTGCTATATTCAAACTGGGCTCTAATTAAAAGAATAATTTATTTCGAATATTTTACGACTTTCAATAACTTTTAGATGGCACGCCCAAGCATAAAACAAGAGGGGTTAAAGAGAGTTTACTTCTATTACAATTAAAAAGTTAAATGAAATTCAACTTCTAGTTCGTTTTAGAAGTTCTAGATGTTTAGAACTTCTAAACATCTTAGCATGATACTATTTTAGGCTTGACTCTTCTTTTTCTATTTTATTTTTAAAACTTACTCTTACTTATATCGTAGTGATAATGTGCATGTATTTCATATCGTCGCAAAGTGTATATCTATAAGTAGTAAATACAGCAATGTAAAGTATTGTTATGCAAAATATATAAATATTTTTTTAAAAATTATTAACATTGAAGAAAAAAATTGTGCAGAAATAAAATTAGAATTCCTTGAAAGATTACTATTTAAATTTTAAATTGTATAAAAATTGGCAATAATATGACTCGAATATATTAAAGTAAAACATTAAATTTATGATAGATTTTTAACTAAAAATCTAATCTCTCTTATTCAGCACCGACGATCCAAGATATAAATGGGCCCTGATTTAAGTACGATCTGCCTTGTAGAGATTTTAAATGATTTTTCATTGTGTTACAATTTTTAGTTAGTTCTTTCACTCTATAGAAACGTTTTCTTCTCTTCTCTCTTTCTTTACTAAAGGTAGTATAATATGCATCATTGAACAGCTAAAGGACATAATAGTTACTTACAATAAAAATATTAAAAATTGGACCACTTGCAACAGCATTTAGGCATATAATTATCAATAAGTACAAGTGATTACAATTTTTAGACTGAAAAAAAAATACAGTACCTCGTTTCATAAAATTTTGAATCCCAATAAATCAAAACATTTTTTTTTTCGAATGAAGTTTCTCTTCCTGAAACCTCATGATTCATCTCCTTATGAGCATATGAGTCAATTTTTATCTCTCCCCTAACCCTCGTGATCGTTAGCAATCCTCATGATTTGACAAGAGGGTTGTAGTTTTTCAATCCGTTCACGCTTTTTTGCCTTCTCTGGTTTTCTTTAAAAGATGGCGTCCGTCCTGACAGATAGGATCGCTCCACTGAATTTATGTCGGCCACGAATAATTGAGACAAAGTCTAATTAAAGCTTTTTGGGCGGTCCTTCTCATTTTTTGGAGACATTATTTCATTTATCGACTAGCATTTTTGTCTGTTTGTTTGTCTGTCTTTAGCGGCGTGACTGAAATGCTGCCCTGGCGCGTGTTTGAAATCGGATAATGAACATATTAATCTTTTTATTCTCGACCTCTTAATTGTAAAAACAAAGATGAAGTGCGTTCTATGTGCTTCTGTTTTCCTTCATGAGTTATTTTTTTTTATTTATAGCAGAATGTATATTTTTTCTCTTCTTACAAAAATTCTTTTTTTTAAACACAATTTTGTAAATTTATTTTAGAAAAGAAAAAAATATTTTATGCTATTTTTTTAGAAAAAAAAGAAAGCCAAAATGATAAAAATAACATAAAATATAATATAACACTTCTTAAAAATTTTTTATAATAAAGATGGTTTAAAATAAAATATTTATATACCAATTTTTAGAAAAAATGAAAGCCAAAATGCTTAAAAAATATGTAAAATATAATATAATGTTCCGTCAAAAATTTTATAATAAAAATGGTTTAAAATAAAATATTTGTTGACTATTTTTTTATAAAAAAAGAAAGCCAAAACACTAAAAATTATATAAAATATAATATAATGCTCCTTTAGAAAATTTTATAGTAAAGTTGATTCAAAATGAAATATTATTATGCAGAAAAAATAAAAACAAAAAGTTAAAAATTATATAAAATATACACAAAACTTCTCCTTCAAACTTTTATAATAAAGATAGTTCAAAATATTCATATGGTTCTATTCAGCAAATAAATTAATAAACTTAAAATTTGATAGATATATTCCTAATAAAAAGAAGATTCTTTAACATTTTTATTGATTTGATTGATTGATTTTTCGATGCGAATATTTTATTCAATCGACCTTTTTGATATTTTTCAGGAGAACCATAAATCTGATTTCTTTAAATCTGAAGGGGAAATAATTTATTTGAGGAAATGTGTGAAGATGTTTGTTTGAATAAGTTCGAGTTGTTACTAAATATGAAACAAACATATCCGAGGTACTCTCAAGTGGAATTATTCAGAAGAGTAATTTTTCCTTAATAACAAAATAAATAAATAAATAGATAAATAAAGAATAGAAATGGAGAAAGAGAGAACCCCTTTCAACATTACATTTTTTTACTGTTTGTTAATAGTCTAAAGGAATATTTTTGATTTTGATTTGATTTTTTATTGCCATTGTTATTCAAGTAACCGCCAGGCATGGTTCTTATAATGTTTAGAAAGTTTAAAAATGTGAATATTTTTATTTTAGGTTACATTTTTATTTTCTTTTTTATCTATTCACCAGTTGATATATTTACTGATTCATCTATTAACATAAATATCGGAACATAATCTTAATTTTTTGCAAGTACTTTCCTTGCATAAGTATTAATTGTGAATTCTTTAATAATTGAATTAAATTATTTTATTTAACGTTTGTTTAATGTGTTTTCACAATTTTTAATAAAAAATTCATGATTCGTTGTATGATTCAAAAGGTTTAATAACGATTTAAAATCAGAAAAGCATCCCTTTGAGGATATCAGCCCGATTTTTTGCTTTTTTTTTATTTTTGTGTATGCTCTTGGCAAAAATTCTGCACATAATTATTTTGCAAATTTTTACAGCAAACGGATATATTGTAACGCCTATCTTATTGGTTTTCTTATTCATATATACATTCTTACATTCATATACACTGTTTGATTTACTTAATTCACTACTTTATCCAATTTTCTTTAAAGATATATTGCACTTTTAAGTTGAAAAATGAATTATTGACAAAAAATTTGCATCTATATTATTAGAAAGGAATTTTTATACAGTATTTTCATTTCCACTTGTGTCAGAATAACAGAAGCATTTAATTTTATGTATTTACCCTAATGCTGATTTAAAGCTATCTTTCATATTAATGGATGAGAATTAAAGCTGCATTAAGTTCAAAATAAATGAGAAATCTTACACAATATCTTTTATTTATAAATACTTGCATGAAATATTTCTTTCAGAGTGAAAGAAATAACACGTCGTTGACCAAATGTCATGAACGTGTTGAACTTTATCTCATAGATGGATTCGAATTTCAATTATTAAAAAAAAAAAGAGTAAAACCGATTTAAAACTTGTTGAAAGGCCGCTATTAAGAGCAAAAATTTTTATTTGTGCTTCAGTCTGCCCGGGGAAATCATATCCGCTTCTTCCGAATCTCCGAAAAGCAGTACCGCCTGCTTTCTATCGGGCCCCCAAATCCGATCCTGTTACCTTAGATGCGGGTCAGGGCCCGGACGCGTGACTGACATGTTGGTCGACACTCGAATTACTTGGCGCACACTTTCCCCCCTTTATTTATTTATTTATTTTCTCTTCTATCACCATTTTTTTTTCTCGAAACGATGTGGTTCTTTGACAGTTCCAGGACTTGTGGCCCAGACAGAATGCTGTCCATTCATCAACTTGAAATGAGTCGCCAAAATGTGGCAAAGAGTTGTCATATTCTATTCGAATGAAGCCTTTCTCTCTTCCTGTTTCTTGTGTTTTCTTTTGAGTCTAGATAAATATCCTTAAATATTAGAGTAGAAATAATTATCTCTGGTTCATGTCTCAGTCTTAATAGAGCTCTTTTTCCACGCGTGTAGGAATGGTGTTGCAGTTTTAACAAGGTTTCAACTTTTCTTTAATTTGAGTATCAAAGAGGTTCTGTGCTTTGCCCCGCTAGTTTTTACTCATTGAAACAATGTCTTAATTATATCCAGGCTTAAAAGCTTTTTAATCCAAGAAAAATTTGACAAAGTTGAGCACTTGTTATGATCTATGATTGATAATATTTCAAACTCTAGATTTTTCAAAACCTGCAGTATATTTACAGTCACATATTCGACTTTTTTGAATGACACATTTCTTTTTTTTTATAGAATGACTATCAGAAATCGATTATTGAATTTACTTTTAAATAAATAATACTTTACTAAAGAAAATATTTACTCGATTTTAATTTTCAAATTTCTTTAATTTTTTTAATTATCACGGCTTTTAAATTTAATTAAAGTAAATTTATTGCATAGTAAATTAAACGTGAAATAATTTTTTTGAAGAAATCTAACACTTATAAATTTTCTAGGGCAATGAATTTAATGATTTGAAACTTATTTTAACTTCCATCATAGATACAATTGCTATAAAAAGAGAGTAACAGATTGGAGAATTATATTTAAAAGTAATTTTTTTATTGTGTTACTTTTATGCAAGTACTCTTTTAGATATATTTCGATTTAAGCTATTTATTTTAAAATGTGAAACGGATTTTGCTTTTCCTGTTCCAGTTTTTCTGATAAACATCTGTTATATTTAAAAACTAATCAAATAAAAGTGATAAATTTGTATATATATATATTTTTTGAACAGGAAATGTCGAATACAATAATGAATATGAGCTTTCTTTTTCACATGAACCAAATAATTGTTTCAAATGATATAAACTCCTTTAAAAAATTGAACTTATATTTTGCAATATAGTAATTGAACAATAATTAGGCTCTTTGAAATAATTCTTTTAACCCTTAACATCAGATATCAATTTTTTCATGCAGGCGTAACAGTTGCCAAAGGATTGCAAACAATTTATAGATACTAGAAATATTCGAGCCAATCTATTTGAATTGTATTGAAAATTTATATGAATAAATAAAAAAAAATAAGACAGATTTGCTAAGTACTTAAGATAGTTTCTCAAAATTTAATACTAATTTCAGCTAATTTCTAACTCTGAACGGATACCCTGGGTTTCTGGTTATTAATACCACTTTGATGGCACAGTTTACTATGTTTTTTAAAAAATACCGCATGAATTTTATGCAAATTAAATATGAAATGGCTAATAAACATTATTTGATTATCATTAGGGCAAAATAATAAGAATAATTATTCTTTCCTCCATCATTCAGTATAATTAGTCTATTTTTTACTTTTTAGGTTGCTAAGTATGCAAACAGAAAGCACTGCAATTGTTTAAAAAAAATAGAATGCGAGATTTTGACGAATCTCTAATCTTTCAGTCTTTCAGACCTCCCTATTTTTGAAGAATACAATTTTGGAATTATGTTTTTCTATTTGCGCGCTCTCTCTATGTATGAACACGATAACTCAAAAAAGTTTTTAGCTAATCGAATTAAATTTGATATGTCTTAACACAAAATTTGCAAACTTCTATCAAATTTTGAATAAAATTCATTCTGATCTATCTGCAAGAGTATAAGCGGACGCTATAAATTCAAAAACTTAAAGAGCTAAATAGATATAATTTTGCGCATAAGTTTAGCATTTAAAATGTAGTCCCGTATCAAATTTATAATTAAGTCTGTGAAGGAGCTGACCATTTGTCTATCCGTACTTCTGTATGCTTGTTAAAGCGTTAAATAAACAAAAAAAACTTGACAACTTAGATAAATGAAACTTAATTCATAGTTTTAGTATTTACAGTATAGATCTATATCAAAGTTTGGTCTAAATTTGTTAAAGGAGTGACCGTCTGTCAGTCTCTACTTTTTCATGCATGTAAATGCAATAATTCAAAAATGCAATGGCTTAAGTTAATGAAATTTAATCCTACAATCAAAGTTCAAATTTCAATCAAATTTTCGTTTCAATTGTTTAAATAAAAGGCTTCCAAACTAGATATTTGGATTTTTGGTCCTTGCGGTTTAACTGAACGCCAGCGATTAAACGCCAAAAATATCGCCAATGATCGCTCGTTAATGAAGTTTTGTAAGTATCATTCGCCAATGACATGCGATGAGTGAACAGATTTTCTTTATTATACTATGAAGCATGTAACTTTCATGCGCGTGACTCTAAAAAAAAATCTTAATCCCATGGCTTTCACAGAAGGGAGGGGATAAAGCTTTCATTAAATAATATGCGAGAGTATTTAGACCGCTTGCAGATTTTTCTTTATTCTATTTGCAGTTATTAAATCCATACTCAATAACAATAAAGAATTCACCACAATATATATTTTATTTCTTATATACTTAATTTCTCGAATAAATGCAAAATATTCTTTCTTTTTAATTCACGAATCCGACAAATAGCAGCTTAACTTTTTATATTCGGAAAGGTCGACTTCAAAATTTTCTATTGCTTTATATAAAGAACAAAAAAAAGTCCATGAGATTAGAAATTGAATTGCTTAAAGACAAGAATAAAGTCAATTCTGTTGTCTTCAGAGTCATATAAGAACTTCGCATATCATCTAAATATATCATTAAATGTTGTAAGATATAATACCATTCAACTTTCTATACTTTAAGCTGTACCTTGGAGTTGTGTTTAAATTCCTTATACTTTACTCAAACTTTTTGAGAAGAAAAAGTTGATCATTCTTCGTGTTTTGACTATTATAATGCAAGAGAAAATGGTTTACAGACTAATATGTTTTTCGCGATTTTTACTTATTAATTCTGATTTACTAAAATCCTGGAATATAAAAAAAATTCAAAGGAAGTTTTTAAACTTACATGGCATTGTACTTTCAGATCGAAAAGTCTTTTGAAATCAGTATGCCTTTTTTTGAGTGAGTTATGAAAACAAAAATAATCTTGTCAATAATTTCTGTAAAAATTAAACTAGTTAAAATATAAACTACTAATTAAATTATAAACCATTACTCTAGCCAAAATTGCATTAGAAAATTTAAAAAAAAATAAGAAGAAAAAAGAGCGGAGTCTCCAGATCTGTTATGTATGGTATCAAAGCAGCGTTATATTATTAATTGTAGTGACAATAATGTTGCATGAAAATATATTTCATTGAAGTAATCTTATTAAATAAAATAAAAATCTCTTCATTCAAGGGCACATACACACACATATTATTAGTAGAAAAGGATCTAAGTGCTTTGCCGTAATTTCGTCTTCGCGAAAATAGCAAATTAATAGAGAAATTTAATTTACGTTAAAATTTTTGAGGCAAGAGTCAAATGTTTCACTTGACGTATATTGTAATTCTTTTTATGCAAAAGTATAAAAAAAAAGGAAACAAAAATTATAAACATTAATTATGTTTAGAAAAGAAAGAAAAATCTCTCCATGAAGAAAAAATTAATTTAGAAATAGAGTAAAAATTAGAATGGAATTTAAGATTCAATTCTTTTCAATGTAATAGTTTGTTTGATTCCTCTTTACCTATGTTTACGAAATGCATTAGGCATTTTTGGTCAACTTTGAAAATTATAAGAAATATAGAATATATTAAGATGATAAATGACTAAATACTTTAGGTCCTTCAGTTCTAATTGAAGATTTAGTACTCACCTACAAATTATAATGGATACGTTTACCATTTGGACACCAAAGATTTAAGGTGCGTTAAATTATTAAAATAAAAAGATCGAAAAACTAATGAACTTGTAACAATATTTAAAACAAAGATGAACGTATATGTCTGTGTGTTGGCGCTCTACAGACCAGACCGTTTGACCTACTGCTACTCAATTTAGCAAATGTACATCTTGAATAAATTTTTATGTATTTTTAATTAGAATTTTAATTAATCAAAAACTAAGAAAAATATCGACATTTTTTCGCAATAACTTCCGAAAATATTATCGCACAAAAATAATTTTTACATCAAGTTAAATTTCAAAAATTATTGGATAACAATATTGCAATCCATTAACTAAGTTTCAATTTTCAATGAATTTGTAAAAATATTTTAACTATATTTTTTAACAATTTATTTCTCATAAAATGAAAATAAAATTTAACCTGCAAGAACAAGCGCTGATAAATTAGCATTTATCAACCCATTGCTATCAAGTTGACAAAAACTCAAATTGAAATATTAACTTGACTTTTACTGCAAACTAAACCAATGCATGTGTAATGTTCAATGTGTGTTTGTATGAAATGAATTAAATATGAAATGATGTGTTGATTAGTTGAAAAAAAGATGCGTGGAAATTGTTTTTTGTGACGTTTTAAAATAGTGTATTATTGATTCAATAATTCAGTTTTATTTAAAGCATGGATAATTTAATATATACAGGATGTCCACTCTGATTTCTAAAACTTTATTAATTGGCGTATATATCTAATGAAATTGGCGTAAATGAAATAAATAAATATATTTTATCTAGTTTGAATCAATAAATGTTCGGATGAATTACGAATTTAAAATTTTTATTTTTATTTTCCTATATTCTGTGAGTTATATTTTATAAAACATTCTTAACGCACTAATATTTTAAATAAAAAAAAACTTTAACTCTTTTGCAATTAAAACTGATTTAATTATGGGAATTTGAATGTATTCTATATAAACGCGCGATTTTAGATGTCTCCATCGACCTCCAAGATTCGCCAATCAGAGATTGGACTTTCCCAATTGATTGTCTAAAATCATGAAATTGTTGATTCTCCTAAAATATTTAAAGCTTTTTAACTCGGCCAGGCTTGATCGCAGAAGCTTGAAGCGTTAGATTAACAGGATACGTTTACTGAATATGATTTATAACATAGAAGGATTGTATAAAATTTAGATTTTATAATTGTTTTAAAACCATATTCATTGATTAAAATAAAATGAAACATTATTTAAAGCTTTTCGAAGGTAAAACTTAATTTTATAGTGAAACAGAGAAATTTTTATTGAATAAATCTTTGAAATATTGCAAAAATTATGAAAAATATATTCTGTAGGGCAAATAAGATTTTAATCCTGAAGGATTAGATTTTTTATAACCATATTTTTAAGAAATACGTTTGGTTTCAGCAAAAAAAGTTTTCATATTTATGGAAATTTTATCTCTTCCATTTCAAATTCAAATTTAAAGCTTACGGTATGCGATAGGAAATTAGGGAGATATATAGTAAAATGAACAAAATATCATATGGCTTTTATACTAATATGAATTAAATGGCTATCTAAATTTGAAGCTTAAAAATATTTTGCTAAACAACCTATTGAGAGATCAAGGCACTTAAACATTTAATTGAAAATTTTAAAGAGCAGATTCTTAGCAAACCAACAGGTCACAAAAGGCTATTAATTGTTAACATACTTATTGTATTTAATTAAATTTATTATTAACTAGCCGCCTTTGAAGACCAGCCGGTTCGCCTGTATTACCGCTCGCTACAATTTTCAATTAAATATTTTAAGTAACTGGTCTCTTAATAGATTCTCAAACAAAACATTTTTAATCTTTTAATTTTGATAGTCATACCAAAAGTATTCTGTTGTTTAGATCGTTTCGTTCAATTTACTATATATATTTTGTTAATTTGTTGTCATTTCCAGTAAAACTTCAACTTTAATTTAAAGTGGAAATGAGGAAATTGCAATTAATATAAAGATATTTTTTAATAAAACAAAGCGTTTTATTTAATTTATCATCTTTATTGTTATTTATTTATTATTATTATTATTAAATATGAGTATTGCAAACAGAATCGCTCGGTATTTAAGTCTTATATGAACTACAAAACATTTTTCATAATTTATGTAATATCTTAAAGAATAATTCAACAAAAATTTCTCAGATTCATCAAAAAATTCAGTTTTTAGTTTTGCTTTCAAAAGGATTGAAATGAAATCAATAATAATATTTTGTTCTGGCCTATAAATATTTTCCAAAAATTATGAAGTCTAAATTTAATGCAGTAAGGTAACATATTCTGAAAAATATTCTGGACACACCAAATTTTAAATAAATGAATGAATGTTTCTATTTTCCACGATCAACTAAGACTTATTTATGAAGTTTTGAATGTTAAAAATTTAGAAAAACTCACCATTTTCATAATCTTAGGTCAATTAATCTTGAGAAACCTGCGCTCTGATTGGCGTATTTTCTTTGGAACGATCGATGGAAAATCTAAAATTATCCTTTTTTTATTGAATAGTGATATTCAAATTTTCGTAAATCAGTCAGTTTAAGTAATTGATTTAGTTTATTGGAAATTAACTCTTTTTATTTAAAATATTAGTGTTTCAAGAACATTTTGTTAATCCTGATTTCCACAGCAGAAGCTTTATGTAAAATCAAAAATTCGTTATTTGTTAGAGCATTTATTGAATTAAGTTACATAAAATATAATAATTTTCCATTTAGACCATTTTAGAAGATCTGTGTCTTACTAAAGGTTTACAAATTAGCTGATTTGAATGGATATCCTGTTCATATTAAACAAAACTTGCCTTAAAATAAAACTGATTGATTGGATTAATAATATAGAGAGTGTAAAAGATCATAAAATAATTTTTCTTGAATTTATTTTTTAGAAAAAATAATATTTCTTATTTGTTTCATTTCCTACAGACACGTTCCGAAAATTATATTTTTGCAGATTTCATTTCCAAAAAGATTTAATTTTTTTTTAGTTGGAACTTTAATCAATGTGATAGCAACATTTTGAAAAAAGCTTTTCCCATAAATGCGAAACGTGCTCGTGCAGCTTAAATTTTATTTTTATTTTGTACGAAAAAATTGTTGAAAAATATAGTTAAAATATTTATTTAAAAATTCATTAAAAATATAAATTTAATTTTAAGGTTAAAACATTGATATCATTTAAAAGATAAATTTTTGATCTTTAACTTCATGTAAAACTCTTTTTTGTGCGGTTATATTTTCAGAAGTTATAGCAAAAACACGTCAAAATTTCGCTTAATTTTTAAATAAATAAAATTCTAATTAAAAATTCGAAAAAATAACCTCCAGGTGCACATTCCTGATCTCCAAGGTATACACGTGCCAAATGTGGTAGCTGTAGGTCAAGCGGTCTGGCCTGTAGAGCGCCAACACACACACACATTGAGCTTTATTATAAGTATATAGATAACTATGAGATATTTTCTGTTGCATTCCATCTTACTGTAGAATTAGCCAGCCAAAGTAAAGTACTGAAAGATCATATTAAGACAATAAGTGATTTATAAATACACAAAAATATACAAAGTATTCTGTATGTTCTTTTTTTTTCAATTTAGGAATATGGAATAAAATTATGTATGCAATCTTTCCTTATTTTCCATTAAAATATTTGCTGTTCTTTTTTTCCAGCGTCTGATAAATATACTTTTTTTTTAGATTTCTTTTTACTTCTATAATTGTTTTTACTTTACATATGCATGTTTCAGAATCGAATTTCCTCATAAAAGTTACATATTCACGATTCCCTTACATACGACGATTTAAATATACGATTGGTAAATCTTTACACAGGCTTTTCAATCAGAAATTACAGTAAAGAAAGGTAGCACTTTGTGTAGAATTATCAATCTTTTAAAATAAATCAATAAATATGAAAGCTTATGTAATCTGTTGAATAATGAAAACAATATAAAGATATTTCAGATGAGGTCAAATGTATCACTCAGTCTTTGTGCAAGTTTAGCTATTTCAGCAAAAACCTTAAAAAACATGTAAACAGAATGAAACTGCCAGACAGCTCAGAAATTCGGTTGTTTTGACAGACGTATTGAATTTCTGAAACTTGTGAAGATTAAAATTCGGAGCTGCTTAAATCAGAGGTCACAAAATCCAGACGCTTATCTGCTTACTGGATGTTTTTTCTTATAACTCTTGTATTAATCTTTATTATCTCTTTCTTGACCAGCAATAAAAAAGTGCACGCACCAGCGATTTACTACATGGGAAATTTTTAGAAGTTAAATTTCCCTTTCCTTGAATGTCATGTACTTTTAAAATGGGATATTTTGTGTTTTCTACAATACTTTTGTGTATTGCGGCAGGTAAGACATTTTTTCCTATCAAAAATGTTTTTGGAAGTTTAACATAATTTCATTAAAGTGATATTTTAAATGCTCATATTTAATATACATATTTCAACTTGAAGCAGAAATAGTCAACGTTACCCTTTTGTTCTTAACAAAACTAAATAACACTAAAGTATTTGATCACTTTCTATTTGATATTCCGAAGATTCTCTCATTTAATTGAAGTTAACAATGTCTTTCTTTTACTTATTTGAATTCTTTTAAAGATAATATTTTAAAAGAATTCTATAAAATGAATGTACTTCAATACTTATACATAAAGTACTTCAATAATGATTTTCTTGGTTTATATATATTTTGAAGTAAAAATATGTTTTCAAATAATAATTGTTTAAAATATTTTTTTTGCTTCTATATGCAAATACATATAAGATTAAAAGAAATGTCCATGCAATACATTTATCTTACACCTTTCCTATTTATTATTGTCTAAACGAATTTTAAATATTTATTTAAAATCAAATGTAACAAAATTGCATATTTCTTTCCTGTTAATTTCTCTTCTCCAAACCTATATAAATGAATGGACTTAAGATCCTGCATGTTGCTGATACGAATTGGCAAAGGGATATACTCAGGATAGTCACAAATTCTTTCTCTGATAACAAAAAATTATTTTGAAAGAAACATTGAATATAATACTGAAAATTTTTTACTGTGAAATAGTCATGATATTAATTCAAAAGATAGTACGCCTAATGTATAATTAGGAATTTTACATTCGAATTGTTATTAAAATGGTCCCAACGGAAAAAAAAGAAGGTACTATGTGTTTTTTGATACAATGAATTGAAGTCGCTCATTGCTGTTTAATGTCATTTTTGGGGTTACATGAAGGACATAGTATCTGCAACGCCAGTTGAAGTCTATCGATAATTCTAATTAGGATCACAGATACTGTGTCTAGTGTGGCAACCAAAATGTTAGGAAATACTTGGCGAAAATTGGAATATTACCTGGATATTATTCGAGTTACCCAAAAATCACTAACGTTCGTAATTTTATTAAAAATTTTATCGTCGTTTTTTAAAATGAATCGAAGAAGTCATGTTACGATTTATAATAATTTTTTGTAATCAGACAAGTAATTTGTGATCATCCTGCATAGTACGTTTATTTTAGTCTTGACCTGATTGTCAATTAAAATATTAGAGATAAGCATATATTTTCAATTAAAAAATGCTTTAAAGGGTCCTAAAGAATTAATTTAACGTTGTTTGAATTCGTAGACAAATTGCTGAAAAAACTACCAATTCTAAATTTTTATTCGATTCTCCAGATCTGTTCGTCATATTAAGTAAAATATTCACTAAGATTTAAATGAAAAAATAATAATAAGTTTATCACTTTTGAGACTAAAATTGGTTGATTTAGGATGCTTTGAATATCAATATATTAGATCATTTTAGAGCATTTCAATGACTACCTCAAGGAAATATGCAATTTAACTGATGGTATTTGCTTTAAATGAACATTAATACGCTTAAAGTACTAATAATCAGGATTTTACCAACAGTATATTTATTGACCCGACTAACATAAAATATAATTATTTATGTCATTAAAAGCTTTTTACCAAGCTTTTCACAGACAATAAATATATGCCAAGAATTTTAAATCTTTTTTTTTATCTCTTATTGAATGACCATACATAAGACGTTTATTTGCTTATTACATACCATTAGCGTGCATAGAGCCATCTGTATATAAAAGAGAAATAAAGAACAGTAAGTATTCTGTTCTTCAGGCAGTAAATAAATAAATAAATAAGAATTCACAGTTGCAATTTAAATTTTGATTTTGCGAAATTCGAACAAACGCCAGAGGAATAATTTTATTTTATACTTTTTAATTTTCATTTAAAATCACATTCTTATATGCTAAAATATGTCACTTCACGAGACATTTCATTGAACACATTATAATTTCTTGCATTTAAATTTAAATGAAATTAAAAAGTATTAAAAACCTTTTTAATTAAATTTCTCTTGAAATACTGTTTGGTAAAAATAATTTATTTTTCTGCATACTTTACTATGAAGATGCAAGTTTAGAGTATAATTTTACTTAATTTACATGAATATAATTAATTGCTCAATGATTAAACATTTTATTCCAGCCTGATGAATCATTCTTAGTTTTTTATTCGAGCTGCCACATAATATACAGCTATGTAAAAAGTTTTAAAAAAATTTATAGTTTCGAATTTTATTTGAAATTTTGTTACAACCAAACAAATACGAATACCTACGAATTTTATTAAGACCAAAATTTTCTTAGTAGAAATGAAACTGAGTAAAGGTTTCAAATAATTCAATTCGATTTCGAAAAATTATCATAAAAAAGCTTTGTGGTCTTTAATTCTATTTATTTTTTAAATATTTTTTTAAAAATTCGAAGCTTTGAAGTAAATATTGCTGATATTGTAATTTTGTATGTTGTAAGAAATATTTTTTAAATAATATTCTTGATCGCCAAGGAAAATAAACTTCAGAGGTAAAAATATCTAAATAAAATGTATCCTTTTTTATGGATGACTAAAAAAGATAATGAACGCTAAAAATGTAATTAATAATAATAATAAGTCTAATTATGAGTTATGAAATTTTAGGAATAGATATTAATTTACATTTTTTTAGGTGCCACAGCTGCGACGCAGAAAAAGTTGACATATCCCCGTAAGTATGATCTAAATTTATAAGAAACAGATTAAAAATTTCATACCAATTGTACAGATTCTAAATTATAAAACCACTAACCTTTTTCAGAATTTCTGGTTGGAAAGACCCATCTTTACCATGTTGCCATCACTACTAGTGCGGGCGTCCCTGGAATGCGCCCTCAAATGTCGAAATCTGTCTTAACGGGTGAACTGAAAATATATGCCAAGACTAAGATAGATCTTATACTATCGGTAAAAATTTCTTATTTGCATATAGTATGAAAGCATACATTTTTAAATGTAAAGATAAATATATATTAAGATTTGTACATTTATTTATAAAAACGGCTTCCCATTAATATATTTGAAAATTTATAATCTGAAACACACAGAATAAAACGTAAAAAATAAAGCAAATCTAATCAATATATTGAATTTTTACAGTGAATAAAGTGATTAGTATTTAAAACAGAAATAAATTTCAGTCAAGTTACTTAACGAAAACAATATTAATTTTATAGATATGCTCGGATTTGCAATAAGTCTATAAAATGTAATCAATTTCTGAGTGCTAATATAGTTTTTACATAAATTAACTAAAACTGCATTTAAATTGTTAATAATAAGTTAATCAAATATCTGTAATACTGAATTTTTTTATTATTAGGATTTATTATCGTTCTGCTGGTTTTTGTCATCATAATTCGTACTTTTCATTTAATTAATTGCTTAAGTGAATATCAAAACAAAATTTTCATAACTTTAGAACAACAAAATTTCAGTTTATACATAATTTATTTGCTTACTATTTTAATTTCTGGATTGCATTAGGATGAGAGCAAATTATAATAAAGAAAGAAAAGTAAAATATGTAAATATATTTTTTATTACCTTGTTAAGAATACCTGAGGAAAAGGAAATCTCATTGGAAAAGTTTATTCCATATTATGAAGAATTTAATACTATGTTTTTCTAAATATTTAGTTTT
>JAPMOR010099059.1:182075-243366 GCA_026543865.1 Argiope aurantia
TACCAATGACTAAATTACAATTATTACTAATAATAGAATTCCTTCTATCATATTTTTTGCTGATAGTTAAATACAGAATAGATGTCTGTTTTTCTTCCTATTAGGTGGATAACGTTAAAGTGAGTGCATCAGAACCAAGCCTGAGTAGCAACGTTGCTCATGTTACTATGAAAAAAAGTAGAAACTTAGAAGAACATTTGAAATTACCGATTAAATGCCGATATGAAAATGGAAAGGTAATATAATTCAAAGTGTATAATAATTTCATTTCCTAAAAGTGGGAAAATCCATCATTGCACATGAGAATCAAGTTATGATTAGAAGCAAAAACTGTAGGTTCTCATCAAAATTTGAAATATCTTTGTTATAACTATTTCTTTCAAATCTTATTTTTCTGAAACTTAGAAATGCCAATTTAATAAAACCTTTTAAATAAATAATATTGAAATCTATATGAAATTGTTCTTCAGTATGTGTAACTAAGTTAAAATTCGAATAAAAACTAGGTTTATTTTCCATTGATACTAAGAGTAACATTTTTTATACCATTTGGGTTAAAAGTAAGATATTTCAGTCACTAAAATCCTTTTCCTCATCGAAATTGATCATTCATATAATTAATGTGAATTAAGAGATATTCATTTCTTTTTAGAATTAACTTATGATTCTTCGATTCTGCTTTCAGGAGCTTATTGTCAAATTAACATGTGCTCAGTATTTAAAAAGAACTTTCAGTTTTTTTTTCAGTATTTAAACTGAATTTCCAATATACCAATTTTTTAAAAAGAACTTTTACCTTTAAGTGAAGATTCTCATGGTATAGGTTTCATTATAAGTTATAAAAGAGTTTAGTTGATAGACTAAATTTACTATTTGGGAATTTTTTTAAGAAAATTCTTATATTTTTTAAATCAGTTTTATTTTGTATCTGAAATTCCAATTTGAATGATCTGAATGTTTTCATTTATCAATAATCTACTATCCGCTTAAGTTCTCTTTGATAATTTTTAGATTAAAATAGTTTTTTTCATATTATTACTTTTATACTGATTAACATATGAAATGTAATGATATTATCGAATGCTTTTTTAATTTTTAAATCATCACAGCTATTCTTTATCAAATATTATAGATAGTATTTGATTAAATGCATTAAATTGAATAATATAAAGATTAGAAACGAAGCCCGTAGAGTTTCAAAGCTTTTTGATTGCACAACATTCGCTTTTCTTTCAGAAGCCTCTGTTTTAAATTACGTAAAGTGCAGATGAACAATAGGAATCATTTTAAAAATATATATAAAAAAATGTACAATGCTTAATAAAGTTCTCATTTTTTGGAAAACACTGCAAATAGTTATTATGTTATTGGAAAATTTGATTTTAATTATAAAAATTCATTAACGTTTCTTTCCTAATCGTATAATCGTATTTTTCATCGTATAGAGAATCGTATCGTATATAGAAGAAGATGATTCCTATTGTTCATCTGCACTTTACGTATATATATATATATATATATATATATATATATATATATATATAGGGTTAGCATGAAATAAGTTACTCACTTCAGAGGGCTTTAAAATGTGTTTTATTAGTCCAAATAAGATAAAATTTTTAACTACAGATTATCCAGATGATGCACTTCAAATTTACCAATTAAAAAAATTAGTACAAAAATTCACCAATAGATGGCGCTGTAACACAAATGGCACTTTGTTGCATATATTGAAAATATGAAGTATAATTTGCATTACAGCGCATTTCTATTACCATTTTTCTTTGAATAAAAAGAAAGCGAACTCTGCACGAACATTGGTTTTTGTCTGTTCGTCATGCCTATTTGCAAGAAAAAGCGCTACTGGTGAAATTGTTCTACAAGAACCAACGAAACTCCGTTGCAGCTCTAAAGAATTTCGTCGTATGAAGCAGATACGAAGAGGTCCAATGTCTCCAGGTGCCCTACGCAAGATTATGCAGAAATTTTAAAAAACTGTGCAACT
The DNA here is from genome assembly GCA_026543865.1 of Argiope aurantia. NCBI lineage: Eukaryota > Metazoa > Arthropoda > Arachnida > Araneae > Araneidae > Argiope > Argiope aurantia. The sequence goes on from JAPMOR010099059.1 coordinate 184,081, forward strand.
CAGCATTCTTTCAAGTAGAGGACGAAAAAAAAAATTCCGTCTTCCAGAGTCGAAAATGTTGCGACCGCTCTCATCGAAGCCAGCAGTCAGTCGCCACATAATAGTGTGAGTTTGCCAGTTGTTTCCTGTTTTCTGTATATGTCACATTCAACTGTCGTACGTCAGATTTTGCATTTTTATCCATACAAAATCAAGTCTGTGCACCTGTTGCAGGACGGGGACTTAGAGGTACGTAAAACTTTTGCACTTTAGTTCCTTGCTAGAATGGTGGTTGACACAACTTGACCATGGCATATTCTGTAGAGTGATGAGGCTCACTGTTGCATCAATGGGCAAGTTAATAACCACAACTGTCGAATTTGGACAGAGGAAAACTCTCACGTTATCCAGTAACAATGACAGTATAGTGTGGTTTTACAGCTACCTTTATCATTGAACCGTATTTCTTTGAAGAGATAACTTCAAATAGAATCCAAACCTATTCCGTCACAGGACAACGGTACCATGAAATGCTGAGGGATTTTGTAATCCTAACTCTTGTACAGCAAGGATGCCTTCAAGACATCATTTTCATGCAGGATTGTGCACCACAACATATTGATAGTCGCGTAAAGCGATTGTTAATACAACATTTCACAGAAGCACGAGTTGTAAGCCGTCATTTCCCAATAGCATAGCCTCCTTGCACACCGGACAGCACCCCTTGTGACTTTTAGTTGTGGGGTAATTTGAAGGACAATATCTATCGTCAAAGGCCATCATTCGGTACCATATTCTTAAAATCCCGGCAGACTCACTCCGGTAATCTATAGAAAATATGGTTCTCCGATTAGAGCATATTGTTGAAAATGAATGAGGACATATTGAGCAATTTTAATTTTACTTTATAAACCATATTAAAACCATATTAAACCATATTAAATTACTTTATAAACCATATTAAACCATATTAAATTTATAAACCATATTATATTTTTATTTAATAAATATAAAACGCATCATCTGAATAATTTGTAGTTCAAATTTTATTTAATTTGGATCAATAGAACACATTTTAGAGCCCTCTGAAATGGGTAACTTATTTCTTGCTAACCCTGTATATATATAAAATAAAAGTAACCATTTATTACCTAGTTAATGTAAAAATTAATAGTAAAAATTCCATTTAATTTTCCCTTCTAGAATAACGTGTTTTATGCTGTTTAAAATAGCTGCATTAAATAATGAAACCGATGTTTTGTTTCACATCTTTGCTGATAAAAATTAATGCCTTCAAGAAGAGTTATCCTAACCTCAAATGATTTTTTTCTGAAAAATTAAATAAGAATATATATATATTGCAATTATTTTTAGATTGAATATAATTCTGCATTAAATATAGCTCATATTAGCTTTTTAATTTCTAAAAAGTACAGCAAAAATACTTATATCTGATTTATTTTTATATTATTCAGAAATCTATTTCTGCACAAAAATTCTAAAACAATTTGAAAAATCTATATTTTATGCACTTTTTAAATATAAAATCTTTCTATTTGTACTCTTGTAATAAATTCATACTTTGATAATATTTAGATAAAGAGTTTCACGCTTGATCCTAAAGATACATTAGAGTCTCAAAAAATCAAACGGACCATCTTGAGGAACTTGGAGATAGATCTTGATAAGAAAGTTTTGAGACCACCATTAGAAGGAGAATGGCCAGCGACGTATAATATCACAAGAGTAAGTATTCGTGAATTATATTAATCAACTTTATTTTCACATTCAATCCTTTAACTATTATTAAATTTTTTTTTACTTGAAATTAACTTATTACATGCAGAAAACAAAGAAAGCAATCAATTCTAATGTTTTCCTTCAGCTCTTCAATGATATAAAATGCGTCTATACTAAATCTCAAAGCTCATTTTGAGAAGAAATATAAGAATATGAAATATAAATAAATTTCTTATTCGTGGTTAGCAGAAGAAACACCAGAATTGCTCAGAAATTTTAATGATCAGGCGAAGAAAGATGATAGGGAATTTATTTAGCACGATTTGGAAAATCATAATACATTAAAAAGTAATTCAAACTTCTCATAGAAAGCCTTCATATTATACACAGCGACTAAATAATTTATTTTAATCTACAGAATAACAATATGCGAGTACCTTTTAAAAGTATTGGAAAATTCACTCTTAAATTTTTTTTAAGGAAAAAGTCTTTTTCTAAAAACTTCTGGAAAAAATATTTAGTTTCTTATAACTTCAAACAAATAAATTATTTACAATTTAATGAACAACGTGTATATGTTTATAAAAAAAAGAATGTTTCTCAAATTTATATAATCGTAAAATTATGAAAATGCATATATTCATAATGCATTGATTTCAAAAATTAATATCAATGTGAAAGATACAAAATTAGTTCAAAGAAATTATATCAATTTCTTCTCTCTTATTTTTAAATTTTTGAGTTAATGAAAAGTTTCACATGAGTGATAAAAAAAAACTATTTTAGACTTCCTTTATGTAGATTATATATATTAAATGGGCGTTATTATCACATATAATTTGTTTTCACTTTCACTCCTTCTACATCTTAACATAAAAAAATGAAATGATTTTGATGAGCATTCCTAAAAAAATATTAATGAAAGATTATTTGTCATAAAAATGTATAAAACTTCACATTAGATTTTGAAATTGTTCGTTTTAGAAGAAACTGCAGTTTTTCTGACTCTATAATTAAAGATTCTACAAAAGAATGTAAAACTTATTTGATATCATTATTTAATTTTTGATAGTTACTTATAATATTCTTTGGAAACATTTAGATTAAAATCATAACATAGGCTGAATATTATTTGTTTTTCAGAGATCTCTAGTCGGTAATTATAGTTCTCACTACGTCATAACATCTAGTCCTTACGATGAATTTCCAAAGGAAGTCAATGTTTTCAACATCAGTAGAACAGACAATTATGAAGTCATTCCTTATGCTGCATACAACGTGCATCACAACTTTGAAGCACAAGGATGTCCAGAAGTCTGCAAAGAAATGCAGAAAGAAAATAAATTTGGGGCTGGTTGTCCACTTGGTTATGAAACGGTAACAAATTTTCATATTTGAAAGTAACGTAAATGAATTTGGTTTATTTTTATTATATTAATGTCCCATTTGAAAGCAACACTAGAATTAATTTTTGCCTAAATGAATGAGTTTTTCAGACAAAAGTATGACAGAAAAAAGTTAATTTTATGAGAAATAATTACATTTTCTCATAGCTACATTTATTTAATTGGGATTATTGAACTATCAGAACGATTAAACGTTTCCGTTCTTCAGGACAACGACATCCATCTTTCTTATCAAGTGAAATCCCTTGATTCAATTAATGGAATTAACACGCTATAAAATATATTGATATAGCATGCTTTAACATCCTATTTAAAGTTAAAATTAAAAGTATTTTAACAAGATGGAAAAGGTTCTTTTTATTACAAGAGCCATAATGCGTAAAAACTAATGACTTTATTGCATATAATTTATTTTGCCTTATGAAGTTTCTTATAATTCAGAATATAAATGCTTCAAATACATATTAAAAACTTTTAAACTAAGTGCGTTATTTATTTTTTTTCAAATTTTAGCTACATTAACACGTTCCGGTGCTCTAAAAGTTTCTTTTTTTCCACTTGATTTATAATTATTATCATATAAATATGTGTTTTAAATATAACGATATATTCTTTTCTTTCATTTAAAATTTGACTTTATGGAAATACTTTTAGGCTTATGTAAAGAATTGTTATTAGATTTTTGTTATTTTCTGAACAGAAATTGGCTTTAACTGTTTAAAAGAAGTTGAAAGGTTTAATGCATCAAATTTATTTTAATGTAGAATAGGAATCCTTATTATAAAATTTTATATAATTTTCTCAAATATTAAGATTATGAAGAATTTTAAATGCTTTAAAACCATTAAAAAAGGATATTTTTGAGAAAACTGTTTATTTAAAAATATACTAAATCCTCTGAATCCATAAACTGTTCATTTTAATAAATTATACATGCTTTATTATAGTTTTATATGCATATAAGCAAATGTCTTGGAGATAAAATATTAAAAAAGAAAATCTCATATTTTGGTCCTTTATTTGCTAATTTCAATATCCATGAAAATTTTAATTTTTTCTTAAGAAATTATTTGTGAATTTTATTACAAGATTCGATTCCTTCTATAGTTCTATTTGTTATTGATTGTCTTTACAGAGTTCAATTCATTCGAATAATTTTCAACTATTCATACGAATTACTTATTTAAAAAATAAGAAAATAATATATTTTTCTTAATGTTTTTTACACATAATGGAATATTTAATAAATCACTATTGTTATGACGATTTTCATAGGAATTCTAAAAATCTATTCTTTAAAAAACCGTTCCTTTTGGAAAGGTTAAGTTTGGAATAGCTACTGTGCAACATGAGGCATATTATTCGAGTAGAATATGCTCTCTGAATAAAAGTTGCTTATGTATGGTATACGTATGATTGAGTTGAGACAGTTTAGTAAACATCTTAATTTTGAATTTTAACATTTTCAGCATCAGTCCATTTTGAAACGATCATTTGTACAGAATCATAATTTAAAATATGTTCAACAAGGACCTTTGATCATTGATAGTGTTGTAACCAAAGAAACACATGTTGCTTATGTATATGATCAACAAATGCAAGTCACTATAAAGTAAGTAAAATTTACTTATCATACTTTTTTATTCAATAAATAATTGAATTTTTCCACTATAATACTACATCTTAGTAATAAACAATAAATACTAATTCACTTTAATATGGAAACTTATATAATTCTATTGATATTTGAATTGGAATTACAATAAATGTTCTTAAAATTAAATAGAGGATTTAACATACAAGCACAAAATTAATTTTACTCCAAAGATAGACTTCACTGAAAATAATTACATTATTGTTAAAAAGCATGGATTTGCATTAAGCAATTAAACCTTTAATTCTCAGAATCCCGTTAAAATAAACCGTATTATTGATAAATCTTAAATTGGAAATATAAACAGAAAATATGTTTTTTTTCCTGAAAATTCGTAAAAAATATAAAAATACAAAATTATAAAAAAGGGGCAATCTGAATATTAAAATATACTTAATGTCATCTTTATTTTCTTCGTAAATTAATGAATGAATTCTGTAAGTTCATTTAGAATTCTATAAATGTCTATATTAAAAATAAAGGTTTAATCATTATCAAATTCAGGCATAATAAAATCAACTGTGTATTAGAAAATTTTTGTTTATGTTAAAAATTGCAAAATTTGTTTTAAGAACGAGCTTTAAGTCTTAAATCAAGTGCTTAAATTTAGTGTAAATCTGTAGCTAAAAATCATTCATTCCCTGTATATAATGTAAGGGAAATAAATATTTAATTATATTAGCTATTACATTTTTTACTTAAATATTTAAATTTTATTCCGTTAGATCTGTTTCTTATTTATGTTTAACATTTTTTTTTCAATCAGCTTTAAAACATAAGCTAATATCGTGAATTTTTAATAAAAGCCGAAATGTTGGACATTTCGTATTTAACACGTAATAAAGAATAGTATTACAAATCATTAATTAAAACTAAGAATACGAATAGTCTAATATAAATATTACTTAAAACTCGATATAACAATGCACATCATTTTTCCCAACAAAAGGCCTCTGGATTCCTGATATCCTTTCGAACTTTAACATCAATTTTTTGGCTACAAAAATCTGTTTATATTTGAGATATTAATTTCCAAAGCAGTGAAAGTTTCTTATTTTCCCTATTTTTGGGTATTAAATTATTCCGAAAGAAGAAAAAAAATTATTTGCACACATTTCTTCTATAAATATAAAAATACAACTTTATTTCAATCAATATCATATTTAATGATACGAAAATGTTTCTTTCCTTATTTTACTTATAAATTTGATTTACAAATATATATTTTAAAAAATATCATTATTATTTTTACATTAAAGTGACATTTTTGTCGTGAAATTAAATTATAGTTTTTTGATGCAAATGAGTAATCTAATAACGTTAATATTGATGCGAAAACAGACTGGTCTGCATGATTGTTCAAGAAGAAATATTTCTGTAAAAGATTATATATAAAGATTGTATATTAACTGTAAAAGATACTGTTGAAATGTTCGAATTATTGTTACGGTATGCTAAATGATCAATATTTGAAAAATGCATTTGAATGATATGTGATATTATTTTATTTTAGCACGGAGCTCATATTTAAAGTAGCAAATCTGGACAAAATTGTAGAGCGTCGGGGTCAATACAATTATGCAAATCTGGATGATTTCTCAAATGAAATAAATGAAGAAGGTGATATGTTTTTTTTTCATTTGAATTTCAAAAGTAATAATAAAAGTTTAAAGTTTTTTTCAAAAAGATATTTCTATTCCACATGAAAGTATTTCTATTAATATAATAAACTATTGTTTTCTATTTAAACCTAATAGATAGAATTTTTATTACGAATATAAAGTAATAGTTTTTAATCAGCAATAAACTCGACTTTAAAATTTTAAGGATTTGCGATATTTTAGATTATCCTGATTCCAAATAACCCTCTTTGAAATTATATCTGTCTCTGCGTGAATAAGGAAACTCAAAATTACAACAAGTATAATGGTCGGAATTCGGCATATGATATTTAAATCATAGATATAAATGTGTATCGTATTTTGCAGTAAATGTGATTAAGGATAGAATATCCGTGTATTCGAATGTTTATGATAATCCACAAAAGATCATATACGATAAACATATGGTTCTTACATCTAAGTAGCAGATGATCTGCTAATCGTATATACTTATTATCATTATAAATTTAATATGCCTTTTTTTTCTTATAACAAAGATTTTTGCTTCAGTATTAAATTACTCCTTTTTTTATCATCTTTTATAACACAAATTTATACTTTGGTATAAAGTAACATTTAAATGTATTATCAAAAAATTATTGTTACGATCGTTAAAAGATAGCCTTTCATTAACTTCGCTTTAGAATCATTAACTTCACTGTCTTAATGAGATATTTTTTTTAATATTTTACAGGAATAGCCAAACTTTGCAGCCATTCGAACAAAACTGAACCTGTATCGGCTGTTCAAAAGCTTCTTCATGACGTGGCTGAAATTGTAGTGAAGGCTGATCTCAGTAATAAGACGTCTGATTTGTTAGGAGAGAAAGTTTTCCTTCTTCGCAAAGCCTTGATATCATTGAAGCAGATAGATCTAAGGCATATAGAAGAATCTATAGTTAGCTATCACAAATTACCTAAAGCAACTGAAATCGACCAAGTTAAGAGGTGCAAAAATGATAGTATTTTTAATTTAGTACTATTAATCATCTATAGAGTAAAATTCATGATAATATCTTCTTATTTATGTATGATATCTGTAGTTAATTTTTGAAACCTAATGTTTCCATAATCCTTTTTATACCACATCGGATCAGAAATAATTGAAGTAATCAATTTTTATTTTCTTTTTGCTTTGCTTTTAATTTGTTCTTAAATTTGACTTGGAAAATTTCTTTTAATATCTAATGGATGAAAAGTTTTATTAGAGTCTCAGGAAAAATGTGAAAGAATTTCAACATTTGTGATCCTATGAAATATTTATTACAAATTCCATAATGCCTCGATGAATATTTTCATTTATTTAATAAATATTTTCCCATGAATTTTTAAAGTTTTATACGTTTTATAAAAGATTTCAAATTAAATGCGAAGAATAAAATGAATCGCAAAGAAAGAGGTGAATGAACTTAAAAATTATATATATATATATTAGAAAATCTTTAATTGGAGAGATTAATTAGATTTAATTAGATCTCCCTCAATTGAAAAATATTTTTAGGAATTATTTTTATGAGATGTAAGGTATAATATAGTATATGAAATTCATTATTGAGTATTATAAGAAATTTCGAAGATACTGTAAACGAGAAATTTATGAAAAACTATTTAATACCGATTATTGTAAAAGTGATATTTGTGTTCTATATAAAAATGATAGGAAGTATTTTATTTTTCATTTTTTTCAAACGCACATTCAAAGGTATAGACTTATTCCTAACACCATTTAGAAAATTTTGATAAATACGTTTTGAGCAGAAATGAACATTTTTAATCAAACTTTAGAAAAAGTAATTATGTTCAGTCAAACATATGATTTTTACAGACAAATCTGGTTAGATATACTGCCAGTGATCGGAACAGTTGATTCTGTCTCTTTTATTACCAACATTATTCAAGAAAACGTCAACAAACCGGATAAGGGGATATCTTTGTGGGAAGCAGCTTCTGTATTGTCAGCATTACCAGTCAACCTCATTCACATCACAGATCGGACGATACTAGATCTCAGCGTAAGTAGTTTTCGCTTTTTATCTGATTTAAGAAAATTCAATTTTTGCGTAGTATGCAGTTCTGAGATAACTAGTTCTGATGTTAAGAGTTTCACATAGTCAAAAATTTAAAACAATAATCAAAAATTACTTTTTATTCCTCCATAGAAGTGAGCTGTTATGTACTCATTTTATCAACAAATTTATTGATAACCCCATAATTAAATAAAATGACAGCAGAAAATGAAAACTAACAGCGGCCACCATATTTATAACAATAGCTTTAACCTGATTATTATTAATTACAATCATATTAATAACAATAGTTTAGTGATGTCAGACAATTTTGAAGCCATATTTTTATTGGTGTGATAAGACCTTATCACACAAAATGAAAATGGCATTGTAAATTATACTGGCAAGATAAATACCAGCATTCTTATTGGTTAGTTAGGAACGCAGAGAGTTGAAATTAATTGACGAATAAAATTGACAAAATCTTTCTATTCGTTGAAACTGGAGATGTTTTTGTTCGCTATATTACTAAAAAAAATTGAAGGCCGTAGGGGGTAGATGGTTATTCACCACTTGCTTAAACGTCACGAGCCCACAAAAGAAATAAAATTTGCTGAAATAGGTAGAGTGATAGGAACCAGGGAATTCTTTTGTGGAGTTTTTTTAATCAAAGAAAACGTACGTAGAATAGTGCTTTCTAAGATGTCTCTCAAAAACGGGGAAAATAGGCGACCATTGGTGACATATCTTGGGGTAATCAGATAGCATATGAAATAAAAATTGCAAAATTCGAGGGAGACTGGGCCTTTGGTTTTCCTAATTATTTTAACGATAAAAAAATAGGTACCAGATAGTTAATATGCATCATCTTTCCTTTTTCATGTATAGTAAAAATAAAAAAAATTCTGAATTAATGAGTTTTTATGAAAAAAACAAATTATTTTTTTTCGAAACGCAGGTGGCTGAAATTTATATGCTTGCATATATAAAACAAATTAATAAATGTATAATTAATGTCAGGTAATTTGATAAAATTAAGACTTTTAAGTTTTTTTATTGAACTATTATTATTTTAATTATGACATCATGGCATTATCAGGGATGATATTTATTTATAAATTAATAAAGGATATGACTATTATTACTTCCATTAAGACATAATATATAATAAAAATGTAATGTACTTCATCTTTTAAGATTTTTTATGAATTATATACATGCAAATTAAAGACTTTAAAACGTATAAGTAATAAAAAAAATTATGAGCTAATAGTAGGGATCAAAGAAAATTAATCATTTGCAGTTTTAAGAATATATCACTATTAGTATGAATTTGTCAAAAACTGGTTTGGAAAGATGATCATTTTGACCAATTTATTTCTGGAAAGCATAATTAAATCGTAATTTTTGTTATTGCGTTAACCTTTAAGTGACATGATTAGCATAAAGACATTTATGAGGTGGTATGTCAAAGTTTCAAATTATCGTTTTTCTTTGTAGAGACTTTTGGAACTTGTAAGTGAAAGAGATGAGCCAGGTTATATGGTATTTTATTCTGCTTCGTACCTCACAGTGGCTCGTACGATTTATAAAGCCTGTTCTATGAAAAGTGTAATCGCAGAAGTCGAAGAACCTCCCAAGAAAACGGTTATTGATGAAATTAACTTAATCTTGCAACGTCTTACAGTTCAGAAACACAGAGAACCACAAATCAAATGTCCGAAAGCAGTAGTTAACAGGTTCATTGATGTAAGTATATTTTATGTGCACACGAGAGGAATTTTTCAGAATGGAAATTCAATAATTTTAATAACCGATGTTATAAACTGATAAAATAACCAATATGAATCGATAATATTTCGTAGAAATTTTTTTTTCTGTATCTTATTCTTCAACAGTGTTTTAAAACTTTTTTTTTGTAAATTAAAATAATCTTAAAAATTAACTTGATAAGAGAATTTTAATGTAACTCATTTATCACTTGTATACAATTTTTAAATTCTTATATATTTTTTAAAACTACAAAAATATCTTCCAAACTTTAATTTATTGATAATTTTTGAATTATGCTTTTTAAATTATAAATTATGACTTTCATTATAGGATGTAGTGAACAAACTGAGTGACAGTGACGACAATTCTAAGAGGGTTATTTACATTGAAACCTTAGCTAGAACTGGTCTTTCTGAGATTTTTCCTTACTTGTTACCATATCTGTATGGAAAATTATCGGATTTCTCAGAGAGTTATTCAGATTTTCTAAAAGTTGTTACAATCAAATCTCTCCATAATTTAGTTGAAGCACATCCTCTAGATGTAAGTATAATTCATTATAAAACAAATTCTAGTTTTAAAATTCAGGAAAATAATAATTTAATTCTAGAACGTGCACATTTTCTATTTATCTGAATGAATAAAAATGAAAATGCTAATATACAACCAGAAAGATTTCAATATAAAATTTGGCATTTACGTTAATATTAAAGTGAACGATAATTTTAAAGAAAATGCCTTATTCTTTATAAAATAAATTAGCTTTTTAATAAAATAAATTAATTTATTTCTGTTTCTATGTGAGTTTTCAATTAATATAAGTTCACTAAAATTATCTTTTAACTTATAAAATGTGTTCTTAAAAAATTCTTCTTAATGCCTTATTTCTTCTATCATTTATTGCTTGCTTAAATTAAATTATATTCCTAACTTTTGCATCAAAACTTTTGAGACAGCCATCACAAATAATCAAGATTCTTCGAGAAATGGTTAAAAATAAGGTATTAAAAGGCTTCTCCACAATATTGACTTTTATCATGTTTCAGAATTACAAAATTATAAAAAAAATAACTGCTTTTTGAATCTTATTTGATACATTCTTGAGTATGTTTCACATGACAGCATATTACTTGTGTAGCTGAAAAGCAGTATAGAAATTTGATTTTGTATTTATTTATCATTTGTATCATGTTATATATTAATATCTATAATTATGATAATAAATATCTTTTAGGTGCAACATCTCGTATTGCCCATTTACTTAAACAGAACTGAGTCTTCCAAGGTTAGAATGACCGCTTTTTCTGTCTTCATCAAAACCAATCCCTCTCTCGGAATTTTGCAACAAATTGCTCAAAAAACTTGGGAAGAAACGAGTCTTGAAGTTGGCAGTTTCGTCTCATCAACACTGGATCACTATGCAAATTCTTCACTGCCGTGCCTCCAGCTAATGTAAGTCTGATTTATGTCTATTCTGCCCGTAGTTTGCAAAATGTTAAGATTCTATTTACTAATCACAAGAAAGAATCTTATTGAAACTTCTTTATAATTTCATATTTCATCACTATTATTAAAGTCTTACATGGAATCGTTATAAAAAACACACCAAAGGAATCAGTCTACGTGATGACACTGTTATACTACAGACGTAAAGGAGCACTTTATAAATTTTATCACTATAAAATATTTTATATATGTGCTACGACATCACATTCTTTTTCTCTGGCAAGATACGCAATGAATTTGAAAATCAAAACAATGAAAGACATTTGGTGTATTCTACGTAATTTTCCTACGGGGAAGGAGTCGCACCTAGAATATTTGAAAACGCTTCCAGTATGCTTGGTGGTTCTCACCATTCTGATAAGTGAAATGGTGTGATTTTTGAATAGGCTACACCCTACCGATGATGGAACCTTCTTCTTACGGGAAGGGTTGTATCATAGCCGGTGATGACTCTTAGGACAGCCTATGTTGTCACGATGTTCCAATCACTTAATAGCTCCAAGTATTCATAAACATAAGATTCCATAATCATAAGAATTATACAGCTTATGATTGTTCTACGCGATCAAAAGCATCCGAAGAATCAATACACTTTTCTGAATTTCTAAAGAAAGAAAGAAGTTTCTTTCAATTTTGTTCATGAAAAAAAAAGACACTTGAACATACGTTTTATTGTGTCACCAAAATATTAAAAGGATTGACCACAAATTGATGAAGAAGAAAGTGATTTTATTTCTCACTGTTTTGCAGAAAGTAGATGATTATTTAGTCCTTTCAACAATGATTTTATCTGCTGTAGTGATTGTTATTGCGCGTTTTCATAACAGTAGCGCACATATTTGAGGAAGTATAAAGTCTTTAAAAAAAATTTCACATTTTTTTCAGAAATCTCTTATTTATAAAATGAAGAGTTTTCAAACAAATCATGCAAAATCTACTGAATATCTACTAAAAAATTATTAAAACATTTTATTAAAATTGAAATCTCTAAATACTTGAAGAAATATGAACATTTTTGGTAAATAAATTTTAACCGCGCTTGCTCGATATATAGCATATTTTTCTTTCATAATTTCAAAACCAAGTACAAGGGGCAACTTATATAAAAATTCCTACTGAGTAGCATTACGTTTCAAGAAGATATTGACATTGTAGTGTTTTCTAAAAGAAGTTGAACTATGAAAACATTTCAACAAATGATAATTCTTGAATTTTTGAATAATCTACTGATTTCCATGGCATATTAGATATAAAATAAATACCTAACAGAAGTAGAAGTAGATTATAAATAACAAAAAATATTCTGTTATCCTTTATTAGTTGCTCAAATAATAAATTTCTAACATCGTGTAACTTGATTTAGAAAATAATTAAGTCCCCTGACATCTTAATGCTTTGAATGTCTTGCAGGTATGTTGATTACTAATTAATTTCTTGAAATATAGTTCCAAAAAGGACTATTTCATGAAATAATAATCTACTAACGTTATTAAAATCTGACAATAACATATTCATAATGGTATAATTTTAACATCATTGATTTTAAACAATGGATTAAACATCCTTCAATTAAATGGATAAACAAAAATGAAGACAATAATTATGCTTATTTACGAAAATGATGTAAAAATTATTATATTTTGGGGGATTACAATTTGTATTATAAAATTTTATTCACACTCTAGTACTTTCTTTCCTTATTTTTAGTTTATCATAAACTTCGTTGCCAATAACAATATATGAGATATAAAATAATATTGAAAAGAAAACTAATGGGATTGATATCTCCGATATTTTTTCGCATAATCTCCAATAAAGGTCTAATCTCCCTTACGTCGCATAAAATTGAGAACTTTGGATAAGGCCGTGAATATCTTGCTTAGCATTGGTGAACAATGATTACGAAGTATTGATATCTGGAGTGAATCTAGTATTTTTACCGAATCTATTCAATAATATGTATTTTGGATGCCTTTTTTTTCAGGCCGATTGACACCAAAATGTTGCTCGAAATTATAATTATAGTCACCAGATAATATAACAAATGCCATTAATTTAAATTAGTGCATTTACATACATGAGAAAGTGCAGATAGGTCCACCGTTTTAAAGATTTGGTTAAATTTGACAAATGCCTACACTTTTAAAAACAAAACCTGTGTACAAAATTTCATCTACCATGCACTTTGCGCTTTTTAGTTATAGAGTTAATTTATTTCTTAATAGAGAAACAGGTAGATTTCTTGTGAAAGGATTTCATTCAAAATTCGATAGAAATTTGGTCGTTATTCCATATACCAAATTTCATCTATCTAAAAGCATTTTTGAATAATTGTACTCATGGACAGATAGATATAATTCCAAAAATGTGTTTTTCTGTCTCAGTGAAGTCTGAAACGTTTAAAATTCATTCTAAGTCTTGAGTTTTTTTTAATGGTTATAATACTTTTTCTATACTTCGTAAGCAAGAAAGTAAAAATAAATAAATAAAAGAGATTCTCGTGTCTCTCGTTCGAAACTTCGAAGCATGATAACACTTTAAGAGTGATACTTAAGAATATATATTATTCTTAAGAATTTACTTCTGATTATAGCAACAACACCATACGCCCAAAAACGCCTTTAATATCATTGGAATTAAAACAATAAAAAGCATTGTAGCAAAATACACTAGAAATAATTTGAAAAATTCGTTTAAATTAGAAAAAAAATCTATACCGAAATAAAGTGAATGTGACAAACATTCAGGAAATTCGAAATGAATGGCGTAAATTTTTAGAATTTTAAAATAGGGTAAAAATGATGTTCGTATAGCAATGGGATCCGAAGATATTGTGAAACAGCGGTAAAATTTTGATTGTTTAAATTAAAAAAATCTAATTAAAATTTTGAAAAAATCCTCTAATAGGTAGTTACTACTTAAGGAGTAACTATCTGCCAAATTTTTAATTCTAGGCCCAATGATTTTTCCTGTAGAGCGTTTTGAAAGATTTTTAATCATGCATGTCGGAGTTAAGAGATAATATATATTATTTTAACATTTAATATTAGATATTCAGATTATAAATAGATATTTTAATATTATCATTTCAAAATATTTATATTGAGTATATAAGTAATTTTATTTCATTAAAGCCAACTGCTATCTTTGAAAATGGAAAATGATTACCAAAAAACTCTCTTAAAATGATCAGCATTTTTGAATGATAACATATCGTTGCAATTAGTTTATAAAATTTATGTATTCTAAAAGTAGAGAATCTGATAAAAATCCTCATCCATGTATCTTATTTTTTATAGATCTCATCGTATTAAATTAATTCTTTCCCATTCTAAACGATTTGATATTGGAATACATCATTCTAAGAACTTTTTATGGGATATTTTTGATGGTAAGTTGTTCTTAAATATGTAGTTTATTTACTTAGCTCATTGAATTACGTTTCGAATGATAAGAATGAATGATAAAATTTTTATAATTCTATAAAGGCCGGATAATTACAAATAATAATACAAAAAAATAATATAATCAGAAATTTAGTAATTCAACGTGCAGATAACTTTATTATTTTTATAACATTAAGGGTGAGATGGAAATTTTTAAAGAATGTGAATGTATATATATTATTCTCACATAAATATCTCCTTTCCAAATGTTGTTAATTTTTGTTATTTCTACCAACAATAAACATGAATGTGCATGTGCGTGTAGCGGCTTTAAAAAGATTAGATCGTTTGACTTAGAACTGCCAAATTTGATATATATATGTTTTGAATAGTGGGACTGAGCACTTAGCAGCCTTTAAAATTTTTTTAATTAATTAAAAATAAAAGGAATGTTTTTTATAATAATTTCCGAAGATATTAAAACACACAAAAAAAATATTTTTATATCTTCATAAAAATATTTTAAAAAATATCTTTCCAATGGTAGCAATTTTTTTTTAATTATCTTTTTGAACATATTTTATGCATATTTTATAGCTGTATATTACAGTTTTGAAGTGAAATTCAAATCATTTTAATGTTGATTTTCATAATTCATTATACCATTGTTGATAATCAAAATATGTAAAATCGTCTTATTTTTTTATAATGACTATTAGGCAAATTTAATTTTATTAAGTTATATTGAAATAAGGCTTTATTTCAGTATAAGACAAATTAAATCTTTTAAAGTTTTGCTGTACTTACTGTTAAAGTTTAGCTTCAAAATTAATCAACGGAGAAATTTTTCTAAACCTTACTATTCATTTTTAAGCGCTATAACCCTTTCCTGTGATAAAAATGGATATATAAAGATATTAATAGAAAATTAGAGAAGTGCATTAAACAGAATAGTATATAGCTTCTGAAATAGTGTAAGGTAAAGATTTATCAAAATTTGAAGTTTAAAATATTTTGCTGATGTAGTCATTAGGACCTAGTTACTAAAAATAATTAATTGGAATATTTAGCAACCATCAGTCCCACCAAACAAACTTATGATCAAAATAGGCTATTATTTAAATATTGCATAAATTATTTCTGTGAGAGTTTAGTTTAATTTATTTCATTCCATATGTTTTTGTAAGTAACTTCTCAATATTATTAATTATTTTTTTATTTATTAATATTTTATTTCATAGTATATTTTTAAAGATTTTTAGCAAAAATTTATATTAGTTGAAGACTCTGTTAATTGTTATAGATAAAGGATTAAAAAAAGAACATTTTTTAGGTTATCTAAATAATTAAATAAAGAAGATATAATTATATGAAGGTTATGCAGAAAGCGTATTTTGTCATTAGAAGAAATTTATTTAGCCGTAGTAATTTATATTTAAACATTTTGATTCTTACGTGTGATAAATTTATCAAAAGATTTATGAATTTAAAATTAATTTTAATTCTTCCAGATTATGTAAAATATTACTGAAGAATAAGGAAATGCAATAAAAACATCAATGATCGACAGTATTTATCTTATGCAAACAATTTGTTAGCAGGTCAAATAAAGACGATTTAATTAGAGCTTCTTCTGAATTGCATATACAAAGAATAACTACGAATGTGTTTTACTATTGTTCTGTTCTTTCTAAATTACAATATGATGATTTATGCTGAAGCTTTAGTTTTAAATGTGTATATTTTATATTGCAACCACAGAATTATAGTCGAAATCATCTTAAAATATTTTAACTAGATTTCCATATTTTCTAAAATAAAAAAAAGAACTTTGAGATTTTTTTTATCAATTTCTCCGAATAGTGAATGTTCAAAAGAATTTCATCTCTTGCTTGTTTCATGTTTTTAGAAAATCGTGCATTTGGCGTTTCCAAGCACCTGATGTATGCAGCAAGTAACGAATCTATCATTCCCGGTATTTTTTATGGCGCTCTAGACTTCCATGATCGGGGCCTCAGAGATCATCTTTACCAAGTAAGAATTTATGAAACTTATGAAAATAAGGTTAGCAGTAGTAAATCTTCCCCAAAATTATTGCTTAAATTTAAAAATCAAAAGTATCATACAAAATTCTTTTATGCGCTAGCAGCGTGTGATTAATTTTGTTTTCTCACAATCAATAGTTCGAAATAAATTTAGCATAAAATGAAATATCACATCAACGACTTTTTTTAGAAATATTTATTACGCATTGATAGGAACACCCGTTTCACCTCCCACCACATACATTTCTAGAGGTGAGAGTTCTTTCCAGTTTGGGTAAACTTAAAAGGACATGAGTATGGAAAAATTTATTAAGGGTAAAGTCATTTGAAAATTATCATGATGAAAGTAGAAAAGTGTAAATGGCAACTGTTTACTGAGGTTATACAAAGTTTCCAAGAGGAAAATCGTATTTTCGCCAATGAAATTATCGACAACGAATCGCCAATCCTTCACCATTAATTAATAAGTACCCAAATATTTTGGGTCAAATTGTTCCATAGCTTATAAGATTGTTAGAGCTTCTACAAGCGTAGTTGCTGTTACCTGTCAATCTATGTTTTTAACTTCCGTTTTTACCTAAGGAAGTATACCGGTAATGGCCCTTAACTGGTGACATTTTTCTATTGCAGCCTATAGATCCTAAATTTTCTTATTTGATCTTTCGATTAAAATTTAAAAATTAATTCGTAATCTGGAATCACGCTGCCTCTTTTTGCCATGCATCGAATTGTATAAAATGAGGAAACCCTTTCAGCTGGTTAAGTGACAAACAAATGTCTATTGTTCTGATTTCAAAAAATAATTTATCAGTTTTTACCTTTCTCAAATGGTTTTATAGTCTTTATTCTATTTAGTTCCATGTTATCTGCTTGAAGCGTAGGACTCAAATATTTCTGCTGTTGTCTTTTGATAAAAAGACAATAAGAAAGAGAGAATTTTATACCGGAGTCATGAGCAGAATCCTATATCATATTCTTTTATCCAGAGTATGGCTTCTAGAATAACATAAGTTCAATTTGAAATACTGAGTTTTTCTGATTTAATCTTCCATTTAAGAATTTCGATAATGCTTTCGAAAGGGCGAAAAGCCATTCTTGTGATTTCATTTGTTTTGGGTCCATTCATTAAGATGTTAAAGAGGCATTTTTCTCCTTTTGCCGGACCGAAGTTTCTTTTATTGCATTGAATGGAATCAAAGTTAAGCTATTTAATATCATAAGGTATATAATACAGTATGTAAAAAAGCTATAGAATCATGCGTTCTTTTTCTAAGAAGTGAAATTTTCGTTCAAGAAAATCAAATTGTTATTGTCACCTGCAATACTATTATGAGGTCTGGTTACCGAAACATTTTTTTCTTTGCTCTGGAACAAAAAAAAAAAAAAATTGAGTACACTTGAAACTATTTTGCTTTTGTTACCTAGATTTAAAATTTCTGTGATCATCATTTTCGATCTGATAAAAGTCTTACACTTTTTTCAAAATTGCTCTTTCGTTGGAACTGAATATTGCCGTTTGATTTTTTTCGTTCTGTTTTTTTTTTCCATTTTTCTTAGGATTACAAATTTCTTTAATTGTAAATAAGGCTCCGATTTTAAATTTAGACTTTTAATAAAATATTTGTGACCCCCATATTTTTGAAGCACTAGAGTTTAAACAATATTAAACATCAAGATTTTGTGTTCCTACATTTCACCTATCTGTGTATGTGGAGTTGACTGTCCATATGACGAATCAAAATATTTTCTAAGAAATAAGCGAAGATCATTTCTATGATGAAAATTAAAACATTTAATTTAATATTTTCATTCTTTTGTTTCAAAAATATTAAGAATATTGGAAAGAAATTTCCTTTCCTTATAATCTTTCATAAATTATGCTGGAAACAGGAGTATGAAATTGGGGATCGAATTATTGTAGGATTCGTAAAACGATTTCGATAGACTAAAAACACTGGTACCCGTATGATTATTCTGAACAAATTCGAGTTTTTACGTATATTCTTTTTAAATTGAGATTGAATCAAACGAAAATGCTGTTAGAATTACAACCATGTTAGATAACAAATCGATATGTGTATTTAAGGAAGCAAGAATCAGTGAAAGATCGAATCCATTGTATGTACATTTCATTCTTTACAATTTTCTGAAATAAAGAATTTTTTTTAATGTATGATTTTAGTATGCAATTACAAGCCAAGGAGTAAGAGCCAATGTCATTTTGGATCATCTTTACAAATTATTTGGCCTGGAAACCGCAAATACAATTCCAAAAACCAAGGAGCCAGAAATATTTTCGAAGGTAAAATGAAGATATTTTCTTCTATGAAATTTATAATGATTTATTTTGGTGGAATGAGTTTGTGATTTTTCAAATCCAGTCATAATCCCAAAGTTTCTAAATAAATTAAGTACTGTCATTCTTAGTCAACATCTGTATATATCATCTGTTTTATCTCAATATAATATGGCAACAAAAATGGAAAATTCGATATTTTCTGTATGAATTGAATTTTAGTTCAAAATACAGTTTATGATTGCAGTTTCAATAGACCGTATTTCAGAGAAAAAAATTGTAAATTAAAAAAAAAACTTTTAAATGTAGCATAGTTACACCAAATTTTTCTGAATAAAAGATTTTCGTATAAATAAATCTTTGATTTTACAGTTTAAAAGTTTTATTTCACTATATAAAGTGACGTTGCCTCTTTTATTTTGATTTATTTGTGATATTGCGATAGCAGATAGTTCCTCACTGGATTACATTTCAAAGTTAAAGTTGATCTCCAATTTCAAGACGTTAACAGAACAAATGGAATTAATTTTGATTCTATTTTAATATAACATGTTCACTTATGTAATTGAAAAAATATCATGAAAATAGCAAGACTATATTTTCTTATTCGCTATTTACTGATCTGCAGCATTCAAAGTACTGGCTTTAAAAAATTATCTACAAAAGATATAAAATCTAGAACTTTTACTGCTTTAGATTTATATAATTTTGCTTGCACAGGAGCACCACTCACATACAATTTCACAATCTTTATATAACTCATAATTTGAACATAAAAGTGAAATAAAAATATCTAGCTGAATTTCCACATAAAAAAAATCATTTTAAATTTTTCATTTTATTTGCAGACAAACGTAGTACCTCGAGATCCTGAATTCTGGAGGATAGCTATGTACCACAAGATGTTTTATTCTGTCTCTTACAACTACTTCGACCAAAAAGAAGCAGAAATGGGCACTTTAGACGATTTTGGTAATAACATGTTTGAAAACTTAAGCACATTTCATTCTTCAGCATAAAGAATGCAGATATTTACAAAACATTTAAAGAATACAAGAAACAATTTTATAAATTTGTAACTATTTGTCTGAAATCTAAATCCGAAATGTATTTATTTATCTCTCTTCGTTGATACGTCAAAAACTATCAGTAATTTATCAAGAAAAAAGATTCTAATGAGAAATTAGGTTCCTGAATATGCATTTTTACACTATGCAACACAACGGTTAATATTATGATGATCTGAGCAAAGAATAGATGACTGTGATGACGTCATATTTCGTCATACTGTTGAGAAGTAAATATAACTGAAAGAAACATTAGCAGATTTGTATATCCTTTAAAAAATGTACCGACAATTTCAAAATGTTAGCATTTATAGGTTGGCTTGCAATCTATTAATTACTGGAACGCGTTCTTTTTACATAGTGAGACAGAAAGGAAAAAAAAAATCTTAATTATATTAATTAGAATTTTAATAAAATATTAGTTAAAATTTTAATGTTTCCCTCCATAAATTCAGCGTATATTATTAAACCTATTTAAAGTTTTAAAAATATGCTTTTCAGCAATATTAATTTAATTTCCGAACATATTTTTTTTTATTTAATAAATTTTTAAGAGGCAATTCTAAGCACATTTTATAGTAAAACTCTTCATTATTTTAATCACCGCAATTATACTCATACATTGAGATGACCTTAAATATAATTTTGAATGACGTTATGGTTATTACATAATTAAAATCAAATTTGAAAAATAAATTAAAGATAGGTAAATAGGGTCTAAAACATTATCATCAATCGATGTTTGGATTAGAAATTCCATAAATTAAAAAAAAAAAAACTTCCCACATATCTCTTTAGAAAAGGATCCATCTTTGAAAAAGAGAAATAAGATTTATAGCGATTAGGATCAGAAATACATTGTTTACAGAAGAGTTTAAATTTGCTGAAAAAAAGTTACGTTGAAGTTAAATCTTTATTACAGCTGTGAAACATCTGGAAAAAGGCAAATTTAATTGTTAACTCTGTTGACAGGTCCCTGAAACGAAAACGAAAATCTTTGAACAAATGAATTTAAAAATATAATTCGATGTTTTCAAGTATGTCATGCCTTTCATTGGAATATTTGATCTAATGAAGAATAATATGCCTATTCATATGCTTTGATGGTAAATGCTAACAGACTGATTAATATAAAGTAAAATTCAAAACTATATAAATGAAAACCTTTGAATAAATTAATGATAAAACAATATGTATTATATCCTTATATCATAAAAATGAATTTCTTTAATAATAATTGTAAATAAAACTGACTTGGTATATTTTTAGTTAAGTTAAATTATTTTTGGTAAAGTTATATAACAAGTTAAACTTTACCTTTAACTTGGTATATGTTTATTTGAATAAACTTTTTTCGATAACGCTTTTAGAGCTATAATGTAAAAATAATTTCGGATTACTTAAATGAGAAAATTATGAAATAAGTTAAAAAGTTCTGAAATTTTCAATTCATCTTGGGAAAAATACCCACTTTTTTGCTTTATCTTGCAGATATTCTAAAAATATCTTTTGTATTTTGCCTTATTAAAATTCATTAGAACTAGAATTTAAATTTCGTTAGCTTATTTATACACAAATATTACTAAAAATTAAAATAGTGTGGAAAAGAATTAATCATATAACAATATTAAAATTTTGTAACGAATGATTTGGCACACATCTGAATTTCCGGTTTTTGGTTCATGGATTGCAAAAGTAATTACTACTCTTTAATTTTATGATGATGTGACATTAATTCAATTAATGACGCTATTTCAAAAATGGTTTCAAAACTTTAATGAAAATTAGACACTAATAAATAATCCGACAGAATTTTGTTTATTCTTTTCACCATCTGACATTTTTTTCCTGTTTCATTTCTTTCCTAGTTAAAGATTTCCTTCTCCATTATTTCAAGCGAGATCCCAAAGAAGGTATCAGAGGTCATTTTGTCAAACTTTTCATGCCTGCTTCATATTACACGGAAGCCATTGGACAAGCTTTGCCTTACCCGATTCAATTCAAAAGAGAAAATCTTGTGCTGTTTTCCTTGAAGCTAAAATTAAAACAAGAAAGTGTTAAAACATCTAAAAAAGTGAAAGCTTTCGTTCAACCAAGGTGATTATTTATTTATTTAATTTAAAATCGCTAAGCAGGATTTTAAAAAATCAGCTGATAGTGCTATATTGAAATTTCAATACAACTAAGAATACAACAAAGAATTAATCATACGACAATATTAAAATTTTGTAACGAATGATTTGGCACACATCTGAATTTCCGGTTTTTGGTTCATGGATTGTAAAAGTAATTACTACTCTTTAATTTTATGATGATATGACGTTAATTCAATTAATGACGCTATGCCAAATGCCAATTAATATTCTGTAAAAATATATCTCACAATTTTTAAATTGCTTTGAGAATTGTTTGTTGAAAGAGTTTAATAATTGAATTTGATCAGTGAAGTTCATATTTGTTTTTAATATTATAAGGAATATTTCCTCTGTGTATTTTCAACAATTTCCAAACAATTCTGTTATCGTTTTCTAAATTTTACTAATAATATAAATAATACGTAATATAAAATATTTTACGTATTAACATTTTTTATTTTGCAATTTGAAATGTTTAAAATCAAAAATTTATTATTAAACTGTAATAACAAAATTCCTTATCAAAAAAGTAATAAAATGATTGAAAAGGTTTTTATTCTATAGTTTTATGATTAAATAAGGAAATTTACTTGCACATAAGCATAATAAAATGCTTATTTTAGGACTTTTTAAAACCGTGTCGCCAACATCTTTAATAATTTAAACACTAATTCCTACAACATAATAATATCAGATTGTATAAAAGATGCCATTTATTCTAAAACGGAAATAATATAAAAATTGATCAAAAAATTATTTTTATACAACAAAGTATAAATTTTTAATTCTTTACAAATATTGTTTAAAAGATTATTTTATTTAATCTATTTAAAAACATTTTAGGAAGAACGATTATCCTGTTTGAAGAAAATTCTAAATTGTGAAGAATTTCTCTTCTTTGTGTTATTCTCTACTTCCAAGTACGATTGCTTTTCATTCATGGGTTATTCTAATAGTTAGCATATTGTTATATGGATATTCAAGGCTGAAATACAGAATTTACAGGTCTAAACTATAAGGTCTTATAACGCCTTCACACGCATGATTTAAACAATATTGATTACTATCATATGTCAAAAGAATTTAATTTTGTGTGTTTGACAAATTTATTTTCAAGTAAAATTGAATGAAAAATTATATCTAATGTTATTTTTTTAAAATTTACTTGTATATTTTATTGAATAAAAGAGAATACAGTATTTCTAATTTTGTCCTTGTAATATTAACAAATTGCATTTATATGATTCTCAACGTTCTTTTTTCTAGTTTATACCACTCAACGCTCTATACAAATAAAATTTTGAATCTGAGGGACTGCAAAAATGTGGGTGTTTACCATACCAGCAGAACAGCTTCTTCCCATTCCATAGAATTAGAATTCGGAAAGAACAGCAGTGGAATGTTCAACCTCACTTATAGATTTCCAAATCTTCCAAGACAGACCTTTGCTTATCATTCAGAGGCTGGGACGTACGCCGGGTCGCAGGACGTTACTGATTTATCAATTAAGGAACACAGAGTCCCCATTGAAACGACGCTTCTGAGATTCAAGGTATGGCTATTTTTTAAAAATTTATTGTAAGTCTTTCTTACTGTCGACTTTTAATTAATTTTCTAGTTCGTTAATTTATTTTATAACTAGCTGCCTTTAGCAACGAGTTTGTTCGCCTAGCTTAATGTCTTTTCAGACTGTTAAATTATTAATATGGAATGCATTTCTTTAAAAAGCCTTATGATCTGATAGATCCAAAACACACGAATTCAATTAAAACAATTTGCTGCAATTTACAAAGTATATATATTGCGAAATAAAAGCGAAAATAAAAATCCTACTATGGATTTAATGATTGGCAAATGTATATACTTGAATGTTTTGATGGGAAATTTGAATTCCATCATAGCATTTAAAAACATTGTTTTAAATAGTATATCAAATAAAATCAAAAATATTATCGAAGTTAAATAAAAAGTTGTACGAAAATGAAATTTATATCATTATAAAAGTCTCTTTTTGCTTCTTAAGACAATACATAAAGCTTTTTTATAAGATAATTGCTTAGGAAGATATGAGTATCAATTTTTATAGGCAAGTCATAACAATTACGGTTAGATTTACGATTAATATACGACGCCGAAATTGAAAAATTTTAGAGCGATTTCTCGCCAAATATGATCGTGACAATTGTTTATTCAAATTTTAAAAACCGTTTGTTGACATTTCTGGTATGCACCCAAGATTATAGAGTGTTTTGGCGATTGGCAGGATTTGAACGTTTTTAGCGAAAAACCGTATACCACGATTACTCATCTAGCAATATTTATCTTCTACTTATCGATTTTTTTTTATTTAGCAATATTAAGAATATTTTAAACTGAAATTTCATGCAATAAATATCATTCCAGAGTTATTCAGATGCATGATAAAAGAGAGTGAATAAAGTTCATTTTTCAGCATAACTTGTAAAAATTATGGTTTCTATTATTATTAAAATGGTATTTCTGTTAATATTTATAGTTCTTGCTTTGTGAGTTTAATTGTAAGATATGAAAGTCATAATTTTATTAAGGAAAATATAAAAACTTGGGATCTATTAAAACAATTTTTAAACAATATAAAAATGTTTCATGAATTGCAGTACCAACATCTTTAATACACGTAATGATATATATACTAACTATGTAATACCAACAGTGGTCATAGAATGTATACTACGTTAATACAAGCATCTTTCTGCTGAGAATAAGCTTAATGATAAGAAATACTTCTTATCTTTAAGCTATTTGTTTTTCCATATTTTTTGAAAAAGAATCAATATAAGCATTAATTTCTGGGTCGAAAATACTGCATGCATTTATTTTACATTATTAAAAAAAATTCTATGTTTTTATCTCAAAATAATTCTCTGCGATAAGATCTGCATCTCTGCGATAAGATCTGCAACTTTGGATTTCTGTTCATTTTTAAGGCGTATAAACGCATTTTGTATCATTATACATCATGAATCTGTACATTTTTTATTTTTTGGGACAAAAATAAATAAGTGATTTCTTAATTTTGAAGATATTAAAAACAATCAACATTTTTTTCTTTCACTCATTCTTCAAATTTTCAAACATATAGAATTAAATATTATCAATAGACAAAATTAAAATTAAATATAATAATTTATTTTAAATTCATTTAATTTTTTAAAAGAGACCAAACTTTCAATAGGGAAAGCCTAAATTAGATGAAAAATTAAATTTTATAACTTCAATATACTCTAATTAAGCGACATTCTGCACTCATTGTAATACGTCAATTTACAATGAGTGTCAATAACAGAACCACAAATAATGGTACTTGAGTGTCCAGTATTGGTTTATACAATGTTAAATGTAGTATTTAAAGTCACCAATTCGTGGTAAAGTAAAATTCTTTAAAGAGTTAAATATACTCTGAAGCATTTCATAGGGTATACTGAAAAGCCTGCAAAAATGTAGATTCTTTTCAACTAAAATAATTAGTTATTACAACATTTATAGCCATTCTTTATAAATTTTTATGTTATATAGTGAGCATCAGTTATTTATCAGTTATTATCAGTTATCTGATTTTATTATAAAGTCCTTTTTTGATTAAATTTAAGATAACTTCTGTTGATTGGAAAACATTAAAGAATTATTTTGTATAAAATATTTCAAAAAATATACGTTTCTTTCTCTCCTTTTTTTAGAAAAATGGGACAAGCAGTGTCTTCGGTTTTCCGCCAACACTAACCGAAACTCTATCAGAAAACATTCTGGAAGATAATGAGGGTTTTTCGAACAACTTTAAAGAATCAATTATCAATTTCTTTGCAAAATACCGCAATGCTGGATGGAGGAGGAAGACAATGAATGTCACCAACCTAGCAGTAAAAGAGGAATGGTCATCGAATACGACGGTAATGGAAATAAAATAAAATAATTTTCTCCCTCTTTTTTTAAATAATACAAAATATAAACCACGAACCGATAAACATATTAAGATTTGTACTGTCAGAATAAGTCGTTTTTTTTAATTTCAAAGATTTTCTTGTGATTGAGAATAAAATATGTGTCACTTCAGAACGCAACTTCCAAAACGTGTTGCTAGCTTTTGTTATTTGATGAGATGAGCAAGAGTTTGTTTTGAATCAGAAACAAATGGACGAGATTGTGACATGAATTCTAGAAAATCGAATTTAATTTTTAAAAAATTTTCCTATGAAAATAATTTTTAATTTACCCAAGAGTTAACTTGACGTTTTTTTGTATTCTTTTTAGTTAATTTTTAAACAGGAAAGTCATCTGGTATTATTTCAAACTTGCTTTCTCGGTAATTAAAAGCTTATTTCAAACATTACCAATTTCATTACGAATATTGCACAAAAATTATTGAGTGAAAACAAATGTACGAACATGTTCAAAATAAACGTATGAATTAAAAAGAAGGAAGTAAGGAAAATTGTAAGCTATAAAGCAAACAGTTTAAGTTTGTAATGAAGCACAAGGATGCCATTAGTACCAAAAATAGTATCGTAAAACATTAAATTCCTAAATGAAGAACGTTAAACACAGGAACGTGAGTGTAGGGTAATATAGTACAATACTTTTTTAGCTTTAAAAACGCTTTTAAATTTTTATTCAACAAAAAGAAAGAAGAAAGTTTTATCTTAACTCTCCATCCACTATTAGTAAGAATTTTGATTCCATTAAGGTACTTTAATCTCCTTGCAATATAATTCCAAAAACGATGCGACATGTAAAAAAAAATCAATTCATTTAATTGAAGCCTTTATCGTTAGTTCGAATACAGTTGTGAAGATTTATCGTGGCAATATTAGCGTACATGCTTCAAGACCAGATTCCGATCTTCTAAACTCATTGATAAATGATTTAGTGTAAGATATTACTGGTAGATTATTGAAAAACAAGTTTGGGCTCCCTTTTTTCTCTTTAGTGAAGTGCTATCAAAGGAATTTTATAGAAATTTTGTAATTTCCTTGCTTTTTCTTCCAAATAATTGCAAGAATAAATTCAAACTTTGTAAATTATTAATGAAAGAAATTTTTAAACTGTAAAAAATACATCTCTTTATAATGTCTTTACTCCTTTTTCATATTATGTTAATCACTATCTTAATAAATACACATCATTTATTCATTTAAGTACAATAAATTTAATTTATTTCTCATTTTTTTAAATATAAGCATCACAAAGAAATATCTATGACTAATCTTATTAAGCCATATGTGTAATTTTCCTCACATTATAATGTCAACTTTTAGGGCACATTGGTCATTGCATTTAATCGCCAATATCCCAAACAAGTCGGAAAACCTTCAAGGAAACTAAAGGACATAAACATTGAAATGAAAAGACCTTGTTTTGGGAAGTTCATGACAGAAGCTAATAAAACATTCTTGAAAGAAATAACACATTTGAGAGAGGCATTTAAAGAAGATCACATGCTAGATGACAGTGTACACATCCAATTCCAACTGACAGAAAAGGAGAAAGTAGTATCCACAGCAGAAGTAAGTTTTGCCTACAATCACTCACTTAGCGGGAGTATGCATGATTCAGAGCTTAATATCACTGCTCAAACATATAAAATGTCCAAACCTCTAAAGGTAAGTCTATACAGTTTTCTGACTATATATTTTTTGTGATATATTATTTTCTCAAACTAAATTGTAACAGATGGTAGCTTCAGTGAAATTTCAGCATTTAGATATTGGTCTCTGCAAAAATAAAAATAAAATTAATTATTTGTAGAATTTTAATTTTTGCTTATTTTATTGGTTCTAAAGCAAAAGACTCTTTCCAATAATATTTCTCTTGTAGTTTCAAGATGGATATTGAGCTTAGATTAAGTGGAAAGTTTATCTACTCTTAATTAAATTCGCTTGTGGATTCTGAATTGATCAACTCATTATCTATTAAAAAATGTAATATTATGTTTTTGAATGTCTTTATATGGTATTGAATTCTTTCGAAATCATCATGTTTTATCTTTCAACGTACATATTTCACCCATCTCTCTTGACAAATAGGATTTTGATTTGATAAATTCAAACCTTTTAGTTTTCCCCAATAAAAATTTAATGAGAAAAATGGACAATCGAAAATAATTTATCTGATTTATGTTTAGTCAATGTCAGTTCTTTGGAAGGATTACAAATTTTGAAATAGAAAAGGAAAAACAAAATAAGAATTATTTAAACGGAAGAAGAAAACAAAAAACTCTAAGTCCAATTCCAGATCTTTCATAATGAAAGACGTAGAATCAAAAGATACTTCATTCGAAAGAAAAGTATTCACGAAATACATGGAGGCTTGTTGATGATGTTTGGAATCAATTAGAAAATTAAACTATCATTAATCAGTCACGAAACACATGAAGTGATTGTTAAGAGTATTTATAACGATTAAAAACATTATAATATAATTTATCGGTTCTAACAAGACAACGCCTCAAATCAATTCATCAATACAATTTAAAGAGAGAATGCTCATACACTAAATACGTTGAACCATCTGAAATGCTATTTCTATCTGTCCTTGAACATTCTTGAGAAAAAATAATGAAAATTTAGCAACAGAAGTTATAAAGATGCTCTCATGCAAAAAGAGATTCATTCGGTAGTTGTAATATCTTCTTAAAGAAAAAGTAGAAGATATTTTATGCAGAATTTTTTAGATAATTACAATTTTTCATGCGTGCATAAAAAAATCAATAAGAATTTAAGTATAGTTGTTTTCATCTAAACTAAGAGTCTTTGTTGCGAAACACATTTCGCATAATATTTCTTCAAGGCGTTTATGGTAACATTGTAGAATGATTTCACGATTATTCCCTTCGAATTAATCAGTTCTGATTGTTTCCCCTGATTTTTTCCAAATTAAAAATTGTTTAATATCGTCTGTCGAGAAATTAAATAAATTCAGAAAATAAATTAATTAGTTACGAATTATAACAAGTATAATGCACAATATCGGCTAAATATAACAAAATGCTCAAGCCAATGGTATCAAGTATATGAAGTGTCATTTCGGACAATTGGAAACAAATTTTTCAATCGTTGTAAATATATTCGCTTTAAAATGGTTGTATAAGATGGAAAAGACGCTTATAATTTATAAGAGTTCATAATCATGTTCTAAAAGGTTCATTAAATAATGCCTTTTTCCTAATTAATTTGCTAACAAAGCAGTATCAGTTACAATTATTAACTTATTTCAAAAATAAATAATATAGGAAATGAATAATGACATTTAGGAAAAATTTGATTACACTTTTTTTAAAACTTTTATGACTGAAGTAAACAAAATCTAGAAAATAACTTTAAGAAAGACAGATAGAGTTGTTCTAGAATGTTTTAAAGAAGGCACATGTTTCCTAACTCACTGAGGTTTCAACGGTACTTGTTGTAGTCACCATTCCCAATTACCTTCCCTCATTCTGCATATACAAAGACTCAAGCAATCAGAAAACAATACAAAATACAAAGAAACTATCTAAAAAATTTGAAACTAATCTTAATTAAATGAGGTAAAATAGGAAAAGAAAATTTCAAGTTTTTTTCACTATTATTTATACCATAAATCAAGTTTAACAAGACTGACGAAATCACAACAATAATGCTAACATATTTATATTCAAAGCAAAACCCAGTTATTGGTTTCCATAGAAGCCACATAGCAATATTTTTACATTCATTTCAACTGCAGTGCTAACAAAAATTGAAAATTGTTAACTTAAAGTTCCCTTGAAAGAATATTTTATTTAATCATACAAAGTATAAGAGAAATAATTTGTTTCTTCATTTTAGGTTTCTCTGATCTTCACAGCAGTAGAAAATGCCAAAGCACATGTGATGAAATACCACGACGAGAGACATGAAGACCAACGAGGAATCGCATATTTCAGATTTGGAATCGGAGAAGATGACCCCTATACAAACTTCACGTTTTCCTTGAGAGTACGAGCAATAGTGTTTCTCTGCAACAAAATTTTAATTTCTGTTAATCCCTGGCAATCCATTTCTTCATAAATTTCAATGATGTAATACATTTTGTTTCAGAAATGTCTTGCAATTTTGATTAAGCTTGAACTCAAAGGATATTTGAGTTATAAATAACTCAGGTATCCTATGAGTTGACTCAAGTATCCTATGATCCTATCAAGTATCCTATGAGTATCTCTTGAGTTATTATTAACTCAAGTATATCCTACGGTTACACATAAATTTATTACGAATAGTGACTTTAATGGTTATGCGAATTTAGTTTAGATAAAAATTTAAAATACATTTATACATTCAGTTTAGATTTAAATACGACAATACAACACAATTCTCACTCAGCAAAACTTATCAAGGTGCTAATTATAGTAATTAAATTCCAGAAACTGTTATAGAATGCATTAATTGTAATATAAATCATGTAAAATTTACCTCTAACTTCCTTTAATTATATTTTAAAATTACCTTTTCGAGAAAGAATGCATGAATTTCAGCTAATTTACGAAAAATGCTAATAACTAAACCATAGCTAATTTATAAAAACGCTAATAGCTAAAAAAAATCCATAGTGAATTTTCCAAAAGAAAGGAATTTTTAAAATTCAACTTGAAATACTTACCAGATCTAAAGCAACTCTTTTAAATGCTCAGGTTTAAAAAATAAATGTTGAAATATTCCTTTTTTGCACCGTTGTAACTATTTCATTTTTGTTACTTTCATTTTCGCAGTGTTCTAAGTATATAAATAAAGATTAATTATGAATACTCTTTCTTCTATAGGGCTCCTACACGCGAGTGAATTTCAGCGAGACCATGAATAAAGAATTAGAATCGCCCCTTTTGCCTGAATTCTTCATGCCTGAAACTCACACAACATGCCTCGAAGATAGGAAGAAGGGAAATGGATATTCAGTAGCCTGTATCAAGGCTATTAGACAGAGATCGATTTACAACAATTTAACTGGAACTATTTCTTGGAAAGGGGTAAATATATATATATATTGTTCTCAAAAATAAACTTGAAGACTCTTGTTTAAAACACAAAAGAAATCAATAAAGATAAAAACTGACTTTAAAGATAAAAACTGTATCTCTTGCCTTTTTATAAGATAGTCTCTTGGACTTATTTTTTTGGGCAATTCGACCAAATTTGACTAAAACATACAGTGAGATAGGAAACTCACCTCATCAGCTAATTAGTACATTCATGCCCTTCATGATCACTTTGAGATTTAGTCTGTCAGAGGAGAATATCTTGGTGGATCGGGGTTTTTCTTCTTGTGCACAGCCGACCACCCCGCCACCACTGAATGAGGCAGTATTGCCAGGATGGTTGACTGAGCTATTAGGAGTTGGAAGTTTTGATGTTTTCCAGGTAATATAGAGTAGGATTCGTTGTCGATCCAGAAATTTATTTGATTTGTTGGATCACATATTCATTCAGTTACTTTATGCTGTGCCTAGAGTTCATTCTGAGAAAGAGTTTTCTGCCTTGTTTTGCCATTATCAGTATATTTTAAAAAAATAAAATGCAAAAAAAAAGAGAAAAAAATACATGATTGTCTATTTGGAAACTAACTGCGTAAGTATAAATCATCAGATGATTTAAAATTGTTTTCCCTGATTATCCCCTCATATGACTTTTAATGACTACATTTTCAATTTATTACATATCTAGCCACCTTTGGCGACCAGCCGGTTCGCCAATTTTAATGCTCGTTAAAATTTTAATAATTAAATATTTTATGTAACTCCTATTTTAATTGCTTCTTCATTAAATTATTTTAAAACTTCACATTTTAATGGTCATATAATTCACTCATAATATTATAAAGGTCTTCAGCCATAACGTAATATGTATCTCTCTAATTTTCCGTTATCTCCCGTAGAATTTATGCTTTAAATTAAAGTGGAAACGGTTAAATTGTAATTAATATAATTAAATTTTTTTACTGAAAAGAAGCATTTTTTTAAATATGAATACTGAAAACAGAGTCAGAGTATTTAAACTTTGTGGCACTAAAGAATATCTTTCTTAATTTATGTAATATCTCAAGAAGTTTTCTACAAAATTTTCTCAGATTCATCAAGGATCATTTAATTAACAATGTTTAGTTTAAATGCATGAAACTCTAAGAAAATACCCAGAATCGTTTGAAATAATCGGTCGGAAACAGGTTAAGCCTTCAAAACCAAGTCAGTATCCGTTGAAAATAGAGTTGTCAACAATTAGAACACAATGTGCATGCGTGAATTTTCAACGCCAATTATGGTAACGCAAATGCGTGAATTTTATGCGCCAGTTGGGGTAACGCTACGCAGATTAGAAATTTTCAATTTCCTTTATTCTGTTTTATTTTAATTCAAAAATACTTCAGAATGAATTTGAAAGATCGATTAATTAACAATGTTTAATTTTAAATGCATCAAACACTAAGAAAATAAACAGAATCGTTTGAAATAATTGGCCGGAAATATGTTAAGCTTTTCCTCGTTAGCGCGGGGAAAAAAACTGAAGCTCTACTCATTTGGCGGGGGGAATGAAAAGATTTTTTGGCAGGAAAGTTAGTTTTTAATTAATAATTAAAATTGTAATTAAAAATTAAAAAAAGGGACCTCAGGTGCACATTCCCGACCTTTAAGGTATGCATGTGCCAAATTTGGTAGCCGTAGGTCGAACATCCTGGCCTGTAGAGCGTCAACACACACACACATTGAGCTTTATATAAGTATAGATATTCTGAGAAATATTTCGAATACATTTTAACTTACATTTTAATAGGAAAAGATAATGTCTAAATTATATGTTATCCTCTTACCAAATCGGTGGCTTATTCAGCTAATTATTTTATCTGCAATATTTCAGATTTCATGATCTTTTTATGCATAGAAATTGCTGTATGAGTTAAGAGATTTGCGCAGTTTAAGATCTTTAAAATTTATTGTTATATTGAGTAAATTTCGAATGTGTTCATTTTTCGGATGATAAGCTCATTTGTCAATGAAATATTAACTGAACTAAGTTAATGTAATGAACTAACGAAATGTAATGAATGTATTCTTTCATAAATGAATCGCAGTTTCATGCAACAAATTCTTGAAGTAAGTTTACCCTAAATATAAAAAAATTCTCTTTCGTAACTTAGTTTCTTTCTTTTCAGAAATTTCCTAAAATTTTCGGTGGACTTGTCAAAAAAACAGAGCTTTTCCTGAAAACTGACTTGTCTGAGGCAATGATCAGTGGTCAGCAAAAGGATACCGATTTGCCTTACAATGTTACATATATCGACGTATTAACAGATAAGCCCGTATATGAGATGTTTCTGGTAAATGAAAAAGATATTGCCAGAAAAGTAGTGCCAGCTCCACTTCCTGCCCATTCTAGTACTGCCAGTTTGCTCGATAACTTTATATTGAGAGCTACTAACAACTCTTATCCTGGTAAATACTTTTTATGTATATTTAAACTTAGAGAATAATTTTTTTTCATTTGAATAATTTTTTTGTTGGTTGTTCATTATCATCTTCACATCTACAGTTTCCTAGAGTAAAACATATTCTAGGATTTTTTTTCCATTATTTGTCAAATCAGTTCGAAATTCAACTTACTGTAATTTTAATAAAAAGAAGAAAAAATTATTTTGCTTTGTAACTTTTATTTTATTTGATAAATTAAAGATAAAATTGGTTACAGTGACAATATAGAGAAAATATGTTAAAAATATATATAAAATTATAGTTTTTATGAATAACTATTAAGTTCGTCTGCTTTATCAGTAATCTTGTTCAATAAGAACTATCTATGGTAAAATAGCCTTTTTTTTTCCTTTGAAAATATAGTTTCTGACAGAATGTGTTGAGCAGAACATATTCCGATGCAGTTATAAACTCTTTATTTACCGTATTATTTTACCATCAATTTTTCAAATTTAATTTTTAACCATTAGTTAATTTTTGGTACAGAATAAATCCAGGAAGAAAAAAATTAATTAATCAAGTAATTAATAATAAAAAAAAATTAATGTTATTTTTTGTTTACATCTACTGCTTTCTATTGGAAATGCGTTCCTCGTGTTTTTTCAAATACTGGTAGAAAAAATATCAGCCGGATTTAAACTGTACTATAAAGAAACTGACTGAAATGTATATAAGGGGTTAATATACATTGCTACTCGTTATGTAGAACACATTTTTATTTAAGTTTATATTAATATATAATGGATAAAAAAATCTTTAGCAGTTGTATAATGCCTGTTTCATTATCTTCTTATGTATCCCATTTGCACTACGCGTAATAAGTCTTCTATAAAATGACACTACAATCTGAAATCATTGAAAATTGAAAGATGATGCATATACACGCAAAATTTGAGCATTTTTAGCACCTTGCCATGAAATAAAAAATTACAGTTGTCGTAATAGATGAAATTTGGATTTTATTTACATAATGAAAAAGAGTAGAAGAAATTCTCGACATGCTTTGTATCATTGAGTACATTGCTAAACGAAATGATTTAAAGAACCAGAACCGGTGGAGTTATTGGTTTTATACAATAAGAATACAAATTATTATTTTAATAAAAAATTAACGCGCTACTAAAAAACGCACAAAATAAAATTTAAAAAAATTTACTAAAAAGTATGAAATAACTTTTCCTGATCTCACGTGGACTTCCCTGAAAATTTTGATTGTGAATTTAAAAAATTCACAGTTAATTTTAGTCATTATTATTATAAATAATTTACTGAATTAATAATATTCACTGAATTTAAATTGGAATTTCATTAGATAAGAAGGAAAATACCATAAAATATTACAATTTCCAATTTTTTTCCCATAGAATAAAAATATTATCATTACCAATCTTGCGATTGCGAAATTATCAATAAAAGTACAGTGAGGAATTTCTTTACTTTTATTGATTATTTATGAATTAAAATTATGTTTAATATTCCAGCGACGTGCGTCGTGATGGAGAAATACGTGACGACATTTGATATGGTCAACTATCCGTTATCAAGCGATGTGCATATGTGTTCTTACATTGTATCAACTCACTGCGTCAAGCAGAAGAAATTTGCTGTTATTGCTAAATTCAATGTAGCTTCTCCAGGATCAAAGGTGATGGCACATATCATAAGCATTTCAAAGTTTTTCTTAAATTTCATATAGCTATTGGTTGTTGATAAGTACTTAGTTATAATTTATAGATGATTATATCATTTTAATATTTGAGATAAATGAACGCATTTTACTATGAAAATTGGAACTCAGAATTGTGATAGAAGGCTGTATATATATATTTTTTATTTTAAGCATTTTTTTTTCAAAATTAATGTTTAATGCACATTTTTAACCATTATTCAAACCTGAGAAAAATCTAGAGTTAATAGTTTGAAAAATGATTAAAATAATTTACTAAATAAGATGAATTAGTGAATTATAGTGTGGATAGCATTTAAAATAGTTTATTACTACTGAAACGGTGATGCATAATGGCAATGTAAAATATTTAATGTCATATTATATTAGAAAGAATAATTCCACATTTTAACTACTGAAATGTTGATGCATAATGATAAAGTAAAATATTTAATGTCTTATTATTGTACTGGAATGAATAATTCCACATTTTACCACTGAAATGGTGATGCATAATGATAAAGTAAAATATTTAATGTCTTATTACACTGGAATGAATAATTCCACATTTTACAACTGAAATGGTGATGCATAATGGTAAAGTAAAATATTTAAAGTCATATTATAGAAGAAGGGATAAACTCCATAAAATTGCTTACTAGAACATAGTTGTGTTGAAATTTTGTAATACAAAATGTTAGATCTCGTAAAATTTGTATCGTTGAAAAATACTCTCAATTTTATTCTTTACATTAGTCCCATTCTTTTCGATAAATTATTATATGAAACTATATTCATATTATTTATAAAAACCAATAAGCACAAAAAATTATAAAGAAAAAATTCCTGCGAATTTTTTCTGTTTGTAGAAATTTTTGTTTTAACTGCTGTCGATCTCTACAATCAAATAGATATTATTTTATTAAACGAAGATTTCTTTTTTCTTGATTATCTTTGTTTCATAACAAAAATGTTTGTTGGAAAAGAAAAGCACAAATAATTTTTTATCAAAACTTTATATTTTTGTCTAAAATTGAAATAAACTGATTAAATATAATTTCATTTCGAAATAAAGTACTGTATAAAAAACTTGCCTGTTAAAGTTTTAGCCTGTTAAGTTTAAAGACTATTATTCTTAATCTTTATATTGTTTATTATTTTATTTATACTAGGATTAATTGCATATTAATTACTACTCGAATGCAAAGGCAAGTTGTATAAATGAAATAAGATAAAATAATTTTTTCATTGAAATACTTTTTTCATATTCATTAAAATGAGTTTGAATAGAATCTTTATATTTTAAGGTCCTATGACTGTTGGGAAAACTATAATAACTCAAATAATAATTAAATAAATATTTAAAATTAACCAAATAATAATTCAAATTAATCAAATAATAATTAAAATTAACCAAATAATAATTAAAATTAATCAAATAATAATTAAAATTAACCAAATATATTGTAAAATTAATCTATTAATGGTAGGATGAATTTAAAGATTACATGAATGATTTTGAATTCAAAACTCTGTTTTTATAGGATATATATTATTTATCGTCGTTGTCCAGTGATGTAAAATAGTCTGCAAAAATTTGATTACATGAATTCTCATTTTGTGTGTATGTTATTAAAATTTAATGGATTCTACAATTGAAAAGAGAGATAATCACAAATCTCAAAGAAGTAATCCCATCCTAACTTAGCGCCCGAGGTAATCTGAATGTCCGATTTGCGAAGAAATTTATAAGTGTTATTAAGCTGAATACATTACAGTTCATATTAAGGCATGGATTTTACATCCAACACTCAAAGTAAGACGCGATTCATCATTGGAATGGAGGAAATTCGACTCCACAACAACATCGTATCTACCAAAGGAGTGAGAGTCAAACATCATATAGGTATAGTTTCTTCTCTCCATATATGAGGTTATCCCAAGTAGGTCTAAGGTGAAAGTAAAAGAAGATAACTCTGTAGATTTGTATTTCTTTAATTCTTCCACCATTTTTGAAAATTAATAAAGTTGGTTCCCTTACATATTTTGAATTGGAACGGCATTGTCAGAAGCAGGTATATGCTTATTATTAAAATTTAAATGACATGGGATTTTTCTTCCAGGAAATACACTTACATTTCGGAAGCGATGTAGCTATATTAACTCCCCAAAACAACACTGGTTTGTTTACGCTGAAATACAATGGTCAAGATCACGCAATTCATCCTTTGCAAACTGCGAATCTGAACAACAAAACACTGATATTTGCTTATATATTGGATGTGGATAAAGATATTCTAGTTGTGGAGGCTAGAAGAACTGGAGTAAAAGCTTTATATGATGGGAAAAATATTTTCCTTCAAGTAAGTATCATTCAGATAGGTATGGTTTGAATAAATTATGTATTATTCATTGAATGCAAATAATTTGCAGCTAAAAATAAAATTTCCATATTATATATAAACAAACAGTAGCTTTGAAACTTTTTTTTTAAATTTATAATAATCATCGTATTTCTACAAATAATAAATTAGAATGTCTGTTAGAGCACTTAATAGCAAACTTTTTGATCTAGTGCTGTAAACTCTGGCACAAATGCAGAGCGGATTCTAAGAACATGCACACCAGAGCGATTTATTAATATTTTAATTAATTGAAAATTGGAAAAGTCTTGGCATTTTTTGCTCAAATTTTCTAAAGAATGTTTTAAACTCAAAAATTGTCTATTAATGATGCAAATATAGTTATCATGAAATTTGTTCCTGAATACTAATAATTTTAAAAAAATATTTTTTTGTAGTTTTTAATAATAAAAAATATTAAAAAATCAATCCAAAAAATTAATATAGAGGTAATGTTAAAATCCAGTTTTTTCTGTTTCACAGAATGGAGTATTAATCTCTGACAACAATCATCGATCAAAAAAGCAATCATAATTGGGAGAATTTACCTATACATAAAAATTATACAGGCTATGGTTTGTGATTATTAATAATATACGAGTGTATCACTTCTGTAGACAAAAAAATTGTATTGAAAAACTTTACGCTTTGAATTTGCGTAAAAGTTCTAAAACTTTAGAATTTTGTGGAGAAATTAAGTTTTTATTATTTTTCAAACAGAGCTTAAAATATTTGCACGCAAGTATTTTAAGCCATGAAAGGTCGTCTTCCTTATTAATTCGTTAATATGAATGATTTTATGCATTTTATTCATAAGAGGACTCCATTTTGCAACTTTTTGACGATTTCTCGGAAATTCCCACAATGAGGTAATTCAGATCAAGTAATGGTTGTATTCACACCTATTTAACCAATTATGGTCTGTTAAATTATGTTGATCTAATCAAGGGCATTGCCTTAAAATTAGATTTTATTTCATCAAATTTTGTCATTGTGGATCCTGAGAGCAAAGGTGATCTAATAGCCACTTACGTTTCTTTCACCATTTCTGCTTTTTCTGCAGACTTTGCGACTAGTTTAACACATTTATCAACAGATAGAATATGACACAGAAAATTTAGAAAATCAAATTTCGGTTGAACTTTACATTGTAGAATTGTCGAAATAGTCCCCTTTGTTACGATTTTACTTACTGGAGTTATAAACAGTTCATATTTTAACCAATCTATCAACCTAATGTATTACGAGACATCAAAAATTCCTTGAGAGAGTCTTATAGCTCTTCCAACTTTGGAATTTTGGCTTTTACCTCCAATAAAAATTCTCCGCTGCATAATCGCAATTTTGCTTGTAGGTATCTTCCAAATATAAAGGAGAACTCTGTGGCCTCTGCGGCGATTTCAATGGCGAAACTTCTAAGGAGTTTCTTGGTGTAGATGGATGCCTGTACACGGATGGCGGAGATTTCGCAAAGTCTTCTACTCTCGGTCACTGCATCGATAAGAGTCCTAGCAATCTTTATATTTGTCCAGGTCATAAATTTTCTACAGGTTCACTAGAACCAAGCTCTGAGCAGGAAAACCAGAAAGATATTCCAGATTTAAGAAATGTTGCAGTGAAGAATGAAGAGACCAATTTAGGTACCTGCATGATAATTAAAAAATTTTGTCATCTTCATATTTTTTTTATAACTTGACTTGTATTATATTTATAAAGATTAAATTTCGTGATCGAATTTTCACTCACTACTTGATATGTTATATTCCGAAGCGATAGCATCAAATCAATTTTAATATTTTCCATAATTATTATCAGTCAATTAATTGATTAAATTAAATTTTAATCCGATGCCACTGGTATCATCTGTAAGTGAATTATAGAAAAAAAATTATTTCGAATTCTCATATTATTTATGATAATGAATTATAAATAAAATTATGAAATGTAAGAAATAAATAAAGTGACAAATTCTATTTTTTAAAACATTAATAAAGTGTATTCAAAGTAATTTTTTTTAAGATTTAAATCTTTTGATTAAATTTAAATTATTTCAATGAAATGTATTGATATTAATAAGTAATTGCTTATTCTATTATTTTATTGCAATATATGAAAAGAATTATTCAATAATTCAAGACGGACTATTTAAATTTCGCAGCCGAAGAATAATAATAATTGTGTTAAGAGCGATGGACATTTAAAACTAGAGCACTTGAAAAATCAAACTTTTCAATAAACTTTAATATCTACTCAAATACTTTTAAAAATTTATATTTTTTAAAGAAAATTTTCCCGAATTTTTGGAAAATTTAGCAGAATATGGCATGACTGAATAATGTGAGTCGGATGAAAAAGGCTACGTATTCTCTCTTTTTAACCAGGATTAATAAAAAACTAATGGACTGATATGCACAAAATAACAAATTATTTTAGTGGCAGGAGGGCTACTCAATGTTTTCAGAAATACCGCCACAAAGGGGTGACAAATTCTCCTAAAAACTATCTGGGACGACAAAATATGCCATATTACAGAGCTAAGTTAGCTTTCTTTCTTCTTCTTCTTTTTTTTAACTTATGCACTTTAAGATCGCTTTGACCAATTGTAGAATTCAAGCTTCCTTTTTATCATGAGTCATTAATTCTGTAAATGTGATAGGTAAATTTCATCAGAAACACTGCCACTTTTAGAAAGTATCTTATACTAATAGATATTAATATCTCCCCCTATTTAGAAACTCACGCTAGAAAAATGCATGCATATCGAAGAACCTAAAATAATTTCTACCGTTATATCTTGTCATAGGATCAGTTTTTTCCATCAGTTTTTCATAAATTCTATCACGCAATATTATTATTTGGGGGTTGAAAATATAGGTTGAGATTATTAATTTCTCGAATTACTTTGATATTAATATTAAAATTTTCTTCTATACTAGTGATGCGTAATATGGTAATATCGAAAGATGATAAACTATGTTTCTCTGTGGAACCCCTGCCATTCTGCGAAGAAGACAAAACGCCCAAAGAAACGGAGCAGCGAGACGTGGGTTTCGTCTGTTACCAAAAGAGTGATCCTAAATCCAAGCACAAGCTGGTGGAAGCGTCACACAGAATTTTGACAGAGTTGGACATAGCAGACTGCGAATTCACTGAGAATGTTTCAGTTGCAATAAGCTGTTGAGAAGGAATGATGCCCATCTGATTATTTATTTATAAATAATTTCACGAATCTTAGGTTCTATCTCTGCTTTATTTTTTTTCTGATTTAAATAATAATCCTGATGTAAAATTACACAAAATAAAGTAATGCAGAAAATTTTCTTGTTATATTCTTTTTATTTGAATTGTTATGATCTTGTTGAGTAATAATATTTCGTCAAATTTAACACAGCTTTACTTTAGACAATAGGAATGTTCACTTATGAATGCCTTTTTCTTAATTTTATAAATATTATTTCTTTAATTATTAAGCAAAAGTTTTGCAATTTTAAAAGATACTAAAAATATTATCTCACAAAATGTTTTTACACTATGTTAAAATCCAAAATACTAATGTTAAATACTAATATTAATTTAGTTGTATCATTAAAATTAGTTAATCGCTCATCTAGACGTGCAGATCTAATCTAAATGTTTGCAGTCTAACGAAACTTCCTTGCATTATATAAATGTTAAACAACCATTTGAAGGATCATAGCAACTGAGGGTGTCATTTTTCTATTTGAAATGGAATGGTAATTTGAAAATATCAAACATTTTCAATCCTCCATGTTCATATTCCAAGAATAATGTATATTATTGTTGCAATTCAATCCATATGTATGTTTCTTTAATTTTAAACAGCTTAATATATAATTAATTGCTGCTCCACTTTAATATAAAATGAATTACAATCAAAGGACGATCTCAATACTTATCGAATTGTTACGATCAGCACTGTAAAGATAAATCTAAAATTGATCCAGCCTCTGTCTTCTTTCTTTCCCTCTCTCAAACGAATTATTCAAACTCAAATAAAATTGGCATGGAAACTGATCAAATTCGTTAATCACAACGCATATTCTTAATTTATATAGGTTTAGAAAACCTTTAAGCGCAACTTGTGATGAAATTTTTTATTGTTTTAATGAAATTCTGATTTCGTTGCTTTCGTTTTCCAATGCTTTATTTCTCAGATCAAAAACAAAGGAAGGGAAATTCCTCTTACTTTTTAATTATGATTGGTAATACCATAATGAGCATTTTCTTCTAATTTTTTCTTTTTCATCAAATGTTTAAACGAAGTCCTCTAAAAGAAATAAAATTATATTTGCTATTCTTTAGCTTTTTATTAGAATATCTTAATTCTCCTAACATACCGCTGAAAGCAAAACGTGGCGCACTGTTTTAATGCTAGAATTAAGAATGCTTTTAATGCTAGAATTGGAATGCATATTTTGCATAAGTAACAAGAAAGAGAAGTTGACAAAGACAATATGCAATTAAATGCTAAATGTTTTGCGCAGTTACGTCGTGTGACTTAACACCTTTCATAAAGAAAAGGAAGAAAAAGCATCATGCTTCCTAGCTTTTACTTCCGTATCGCAAGAAATTTTTATCTACTATTAAAATAATTTTTATTAAATACTGAAATAATAAATATTTTATGAAATTAACAAATAAGCATTCATATTTGAAATTAAACCAGAAATACTTTAAAATTATATCTAGTATATGATATTAATCATTATAAAGATATAAGTACTCGTATAATTCTCAACTTTAATTATCATAATAGAATTGTGGGCTTAGTAAATTGTAATTCAGATTCCATAGAAAGATAAATGAATGCTCTATGTTTTCATTTCGAATACTGCTACCTATAAAAATATAATTTATAAAATTATTAAATTATTTTAATAATTTTATAAATTATTAAAACCTTTTATTATAAAGAAAAATTTTGAATTTTTATTCTATTTCATTTTTATTTAAAAATAACTAAGATACCATTGGCGATCAGCTGGTTTGCCAGGAATAATTGCCTCTAAAATTTTCTAATAGTTTATGCAACTTCGTCTTAATGTCTTCCTCTCGGAAAATATTTTTCAGCTTCAAATTTTGATTTTCATATAACTCAAACAATTATAGGAGTTATACACCAATCTCACCAACCTGTTATCATCGCATTTCTCTAATTTTTTTGCCATCTCCCCTAAAATTTTAAGTTTAATTTGAAATAGAAATGATGAAACTTTTACTAATTTAAAATGGTTTTTGCTGAATAGAAACAAAAAATAGTCATTTAGCATTGTAATTTTATATGTATTACAGAATATTTTTCATAATTTATGTAACAGCTCA
The DNA here is from genome assembly GCA_026543865.1 of Argiope aurantia. Lineage (NCBI taxonomy): Eukaryota > Metazoa > Arthropoda > Arachnida > Araneae > Araneidae > Argiope > Argiope aurantia. The sequence continues at coordinate 227,651 of JAPMOR010099059.1, forward strand.
AAAGATTATTCAATAAAAAAAATTCTCTGCTTCAAAAAAATATTCAATGTACAGCAATAAAGAAACACTCTTATATCTATAAGGATTAAAATATATTTTTACGCATCCGTTTATAATTCATTAAAGTGTAGCAATAATTTTTGTCTCAATGAAATTTTAAAATATTTTCATCATTGTTTACTTGTGAAACCGAACCTTATCTGTAATTATAAAAAATTTAAAATCTATATGAAAAAAAAAATTAATTAAATACGAAACTTCTCATTATAGAAAAATACGCCGTAACTTAATGTTTTCATCAGATTCAAAAGAAAGATAATCTAGAATGAAATATTTGTAGCAACCGTGTAAAAAAAAAGATTTTTTTTTTTACCAACGTGATATATATTGTTGTAAAATGTGTTTAAAATATATTTAAAAATTAATAAAAAATAGATCAAAAATTATATTGCTATTAAAATAATATAACAAAAATATAATTTTTTGAATTTTATAATGATGCAAAAGTTATTTTTCGCTGTAATATTTTCAGATGTTATCGCGGGACACCAAAATTTTGCTTGTTTTTTAATAAATTAACTCAGTTTTTTCAGTCCAATGTGCGCATTCCTAAACTCCAACGTATTTATATGCCAAGTGTCACAGCTGTACGTTAAATTATCTAGCTTTTAGAGCGCCAACATACATAGTCATCTTTATTGTTAGAACAGATAGAGATGTTAGTGTCTGAAGAATACTTAACAGAATGTCAGTCGCTTTTAGCGACCAACCACTTCGCCGGGAGTTTAGGCTACATTTATCTTCAATGAAACCTCTGATGCAAAATATAATATTTATAATTCCCACGATAAAAATTTAAGCCTCAAATTGTGATAGATATTTAAAAAAACATATAAATTTAACAGATAAAAAAACCTGATTGACGTCTGTGTTTTAATTTTTGATTTACTGTAACCTCTCTTTACTTCACAAGTAAGCTACCGAGATCTTAATTATTCAAACTTGGTTTTACGTAATGGAAGAGAATTTCAATTAAATATTTTATGGAAGAATGAAAACGATATTAATTTCAATGCACTAGTTGCATCTATTATTTAAAATAATGCAAAAAATATTTTTCAAAGAAGTTGCCAAAATTTAGGGAACTTGTGCCTGGCAATTAAATCTATATCAGTGAAGAGAAAATTCTTCAGATTTTAAAATGGCGTAAAAGTCACTAAACATATAAAAAAATGTTATTTATATCTCTAATTAAAATATCAAAAAAAAATATTCTCCGCCATGCACCCACTAACGTGCCAAATTTAGTAGACCTGAATCGAACGGCTAGGCTTGTAGAGCGCCACACTTATACATTCGCTTACACACATGCCTCAATCTTTATTACTTTCTCGTATACGCCGTATAGAAAAAGAAAAGTAGTCGTCAAAAATTTCGAACTCGAGATTTTGACGAATCTCTATGTTCTAGACCTACCTCCCTGAGTACATAAAATACATTTTTGGAAAATGTCTGTGTGACGAAAATAACTTAAAAACGCCTTCAGCTAAATGGTTGAAGTTTGGTATATGATCTTAACACCAAATTTGCAGATTTCTATCCAATTTTGAGCAAACTTTGCTCATAGAAAGTTCGTCTGTCCGGCTGTTCGAATATAGTTTAACACGATAGCTGCAAAACTTAGTTAGATATATAAAATTAGATACACGAAATTAACATCTATAGTCTAGATACTGGTTAAATTTTGAGTCAAATCCAATTACAGATTGACTGCCTGTTGGTCTGTACTTTTAAAAACAAGCAAACGTGATAATTCAAAAATGCAATGAAATATATCAAATTTGGTATGGGATTTCGTGACAGCAATTGCAGTTTTGTGTCAAATTTTTGTTTCAATCGATGGAGTTTAGTTTAGCTAGTTAGTTTAGTTATATTAACGTACCGTTGTAAAGCAACATCAGGGCTATTTTTGGGACGGACCTCGTAATAACCGCGGTCAGATGACGAGGATGACACCTGAGCTGGCACCCCCCTCTGCACGCCACACCAGCGAAAGGACGTTTGGCATGACGGATTTTACGTGCAACAGACTTCCTTAAACGACGGTTCTTCGATGGAATCATGTCCCAAACCTGAAACCCTACGGTTCACAAGCCGAGACCTTACCACCAGGCCACCGCGGCCATTCAATCGATGGAGAAAAACGTGTTTAAACACAAATTCAATTTTTATTTCATATTAATGCATGCCAAGGTTTAGTCGCTAATTAACTCGCGAAGGATGACACACTCTGCTAATTTCAAGCGAAAAGTTAATATTTCGTAACTATTGTATGCCATTGCCATGTAAGGTGTTCGCTGACATGACCAGTTCATTAGAGAGTATGCGAGAAAGTTTCGGGGAGACCACTCTTGCTGGTTATTAGCAGAGACTTATTCTGAATTTCTTAAGCATCTTGCATATTAAAATCAAACAACAACATACGAAATTTTTTTTAACGCATATGACTTCGGATCACACTCTTCTATTCTGACACGGGAGAACTCATTCAATGTAGTGTGTTTTTCTTAAAGAATCTTCCTGTTTATTGATATTCTTTAGTCATGCTTAAAAACCTTTTGCTGCATCATTGATTAAAGTTCAAGGTCTTTAAAAATCGTCTTGATCTGCAGCTGAAGATGATAAACTTTTATGTTCGAATAAGAAAAAAAAAAAAATATCAAAATTTTCTGCTGAGTTTCTTTTTTAAAGTATTTGGAAATATGAATACTGCTAAGAAGTTAATCAAGAATATAGAAAATAAAAAAACTATACAGAAATCGACTTGTCTATCAATTTATCATGTTGGAAATGTTTTACTCAAACTTTTTCGACAATGAGAGGAAAAGCTATATAATCGGTGACCTCTTATTAGAAAATCGCATATCAGCATTTTGTGATTCGCAGGTATAACGAAGAGAAACGGATATGCATTTGGGCTCATTTTTTTCAATCGATTGAAATCGGAATTTGGCGCGAAATTACATTTGGTAACAATATTTTATTTGAGCTTTAATATACTTGAATAATTGTATTTTTCAATATATCGTGCTTATTTGTTTAACTCAAAGCACTTTTGTGTTATTGTATTCAAATACTAACAAATTGACAAACATAATTCCAAAAATGTTTTTTTTTTTGGCCCCAAGGAGATCTAAAATGATAAGTCTCGTAATATTTTGATGATTATAATACTTTCTTTATTATAATCTATTATATATATTATATTATATAATCTATAATAATAATAATAATAATAAAAACAGCGAAATCTGTAACGCAAGGCAGAATTCAAAATATCCGAGCTGCTGTTGTCTTGTTATTAGCGGATGCACAAATCCCAACTTCGGAAGAAGAAAAAAAAAGCGTCTAAATCATGTATTATCAAAATAGAATTAGTAAAAATGCTGGATTCATTCCAAAGATCCGTATTTTGAAACTATTAACGCCATTCAAGATATTAATAGCCATTTTGAAGGTCCACAATTTTATACGGAGAGAGGGGCGTGGAAATTAATTGGAGAATACGCGGGAATATTTCGGGAAGACCATTTCAGTCGTTCCTTATGCATGGATTGAAAGGAATTTGAAAATAATAACTCAGATAAAGAGGAAACTATTTTTGACTTCCAGCTTGCCGAGAGGAAATTTTTTTTATATAAGTTTCTCTATATGTCGTATATGAGAAAAGAACTTATAAAAACAATATACCATCCATTTAAAAAGCTCTTAATCTGCATAATTTTAGGTATAGATAAAGAAAGATCGAAGATTTATTAAAAGTAAGTTGATCTGAGTTTTCCTCCAATGTTGATAATAAACGCTTATGGTATCATGGATCGATCTTTAAAGAGATATGAAACTATAATTCAGATTGGAATAGCAGAGAGCAGCAAAGATTAAAACGAGCAAGCAACACTGTGCTTGTATCATCCTGGATGTACCAGAGTCATATATTGTATAAACAAAACAAGGATATCAACGCAATTGAGTACCAAGATACAGACTGACAATGGAAAGTTCTCGAAAGACTTCATTATTCGTAAATGCGAATTCAAAGAGAAATGCAAATTGAGAGTTAAGCTTCTCAACTGCAACTATGTGATGTGTCAAATTTTTAATTCTCTAAACTGATTTTTAAGCATGTTTTTATCCATTTTAGAGAATTTGAAAATAATAATTAATCTCTTAAGATTCAGTAGACATACCGTTCTCTCTTCTCTCTGTTATCGTTCTTTCTACAAATGAAATTGATTTCAAATGAGCTATACCATGATAGGATGCCCTAGGATAAATCTAGAACTCAATAGATTAGTCTTCAAACAATCAAAACAAAGCACATTTTTTACATATGCAGTTTATCATAAAGGAAAAAAAACGCTTCTATTCACTTCCAAATTATTTCCATTTTCCTTGGCTAATCTTCATTTTAATTTCCTTTCCTCCAGATTAGCTCTATTTTCCCAAAGAAAATTTAAAACTATATTTATAGAAGGAAGAGTTTGAGTGCGCATTTGCAGTTTCCTTACAAATTTGTTTGGCACACAATTAATAATAATAGTACCTAAATGCATCTAGAAAACCGAATTTCAAATTTTGATGTAGAAAACTTTTTAATATTTTGTTTTGTATTGAGTCATTTGTTTTTCTGGTATTTGTACACGATAACAGTGTACATTCAAAGAATGCAAACAGTTGTCGTTCCTAAAATATTTCATATTTTTTACTTCTAACTTAACTTACTGGGTTTTAAGAAATTTTTAAAAATGAGTCGCTTCGCCAGAAACATTTGAAAGATTAAAATTACAATCCTATACGATAGTTTCTTTAACTTATTTAAATATTTTTTGGATCGTTGTTGGAAAATCTCTCTCTAATATAAAAAATATTAATTAAAATAATTTATTATTTATTTTTAATTAATTGTTTTTCCGAAAAGTTGAAAGATTTGCTTCGCTGATTGACGAAATTTTCAGCTAAAACTTCAAAGTTTTATTTATTTATTTATTGATGATTTAGCAAGAAGTCAAATTAATAAATAAGAAATAACGAGAATTATTTTTATGCAATTCAAATTCTAAGATTTCCGTTTGCAAACCTCCTTTTAATTTTATTTCTTCTCTCTATCTCTTCATTTTCAGTTATTGACTTTGATGTTTATCATCTGCAGAATCATTATCATGAAGGAGATAAAAGAGGAAACTTCATTCCACTTTTTTTTACTTCGTTTTCAAAAATTTTTCCATGTTATTATAATTATGATTTCATTCACAGTCGTGATATTACGTGCAGTACCATACTGATTCTGATAGTGTTTTAAGAAACGAAAAATGAGGCCCTGTTTTCTTTTATTTATGAGTCTTCTTCTACTACAAACTTTTATTCAAAGCTTCACACCCTGTTTACACTCTTTTTGAATTATTGAATAGAAAATATTTATCGTTAATAACGAAACGCTTTGCTAAATAACTACTTTCCTTTACTAGGAATTAAACAAAAACTACTTACTTTATCGTAATAAAATTTCAAATGATAGTTTTATAATATAATCCTAGTTACAATTTTTAATTAATAACAGCAAATGCTATAAAATGTTTTATGTATTCAATTCTTTTGCATAATTTAAAGACTAATCCAGAAAATAATGAGTTTTATTTTATAAAATGACTTATAGAGATTTATTTTAAGTTGAACTTTGTTTTCCCGATTAAGAATTTTTACTCATCGCTCTCGTTATCAAGGTGTCCTGAAATAATGTAAGCCTCACATTTTTCAGTTTCTTTTCTTTATTGATGTTTATCATCCACTTAAAAATTGTATTACCATTTCTCATATAGAAGTCGAAAAATTTAGATGCAGCATTTGTTTAGACTCGATATGTATACAATTTAATCTACAATTACAACTCACAGTTTTAAGATGCTAAGTTTATATTATCCCTAATAGGTACAAAAAGCGGAGCAATGGAAATTAACTTACGTGAATACCATCCCTTTTCTAATATTTTTCCACACAAAAATTAATTACGAAATAAAAACAAAATTTAAAATAAATTGTACTTAGATTTAATGTTTAAACAATAATCAATTGTCATCTTATTAATTCCTCGATACTATATAAATTCTGGATAACTGCTCTAAGTATTTTATTGGTTGATAGCTCCATCTAGTGCTAATATTTTTTGCTCATTATCACATCGTACATTGTACTTATTTATTTAAATACATTTATGTAATTGGAACTTTCAAATATACGTTTTGACATAAGTTTTTACAAAATCTATACCCACATTTTTCTGAACAATTATTATTTAAGAATATTGTGCTTAGGAGTTACATACATTTCACTAAGCAAATTTTATCTTGAAATACTGAAGGTACTTATTGACAAGTAGTTATTTATAGAATTTGTAAATGGAGACATACTATAGCACTATAGGCACAGAGTAATCCCAAGAAAAGATTATGTGTATCCAAAAATATCTCAAAACGTTTGATCTTAAAGTGTTTATTAATTTATGGATTATCAAAGATCAAAAAAGTCAGAACAAAACATGAAATAAAAACTAAAAAATTATACACTTTTATAAGATTTTTTAAACCTAAGGCACTAAATATTTCTATCTAATAATGACATTTATTTAACACAACTTCACACTCTATCTAAAATGAAGATTTTAATCAATATTTTCAATCAATTTACTGATTATTATAAGTATTAAGCTACTTAATAAAAAAAAGGTATAGATTAAAATTATTAATATTGCATAAAGAGGATTTTTCCGGATTTTTAATTGAAATTGACCCATACGTTCTCAAAAGTGACTTTTTGATTAATAATTTCATAGATATTAAAGATTATTGATAAGATATTAACAGGCTTAAGAAAAAACAGACTTGAAACAATAAATCGGTTCCCTGCTTGATAATCGGCAGTTGCTTGATAATTTGGTATTTATAAAAAGACGTGGAAAGAATTGAAATTTAAAACATCTTGACAGGTTCTAAGCGAAAGAAAATGAAATATTCACTTTCATTGCACTCTCCAAGAAAACTAATGAAAGAAAAAAAAAAGGCTCTTTTAAGCTGGCTACACATAGTGACAAGAAATTCTATATATGGTAATGTGTTTAAGTACAGAATTGAAACTCATGGTCTTTTCTAGTAAGGTTCAATCAGATAAAAGCAATTGCTATCAGATAACCTACAAAGCAATCATTCTTTTTTATTCCAAACTTATGCAGCACATTTTAAAGAATGCTGATTCGAAGAGATTGAGAGATTACGTGCAGATTGAAAAATGTATACATTTTTTAAATCTAAAAATGAATTGGAAACATCTTCTTTGAAAATGAATTATTAAAGCTATGAAAATCAGAGTTATGTTTAACTTTTAAAATTATTTTGGATTCAAGTATAGAATTATAAATGGATTCTAAATGTAATGTTTAATTACATTTATAATTTGAGAGAGCATAATGCAGCATATTCAAAAAGCGATCTGCTAACTATAAACAAATAATCAGGAAGAAACAAAAGACTTTTGTTCATTTGTTTGTGGAGTAATTGCTTATTATAAAAGATTTGTTCCTGAAATTTGGAATAGATTGGAAAGATTTGGATTATACCACAATACAAATTTTTAAACATCAACATCACACAAAACGCAATTCAACAAAAGATATGTTTTTGCAAATATTTTCTAATTCCCTGTTTTGTAGAGAAATAATTGCAAACTACTAAATCAGTAATTGCAAACAGTAAAATCTACTAAAATTTCCAAATAAATATGAGTGTTGCACTGAAGTAAATGTTTCTCACCACAATAAATACTTTGGGTGCTTTCTATAGAATGAAATTAGGGCACGTTGCTCATTTAATTTGTGTTTCTACTGCTCTTATAATGTGTAATAATTCAAATCATTTTCAGAAAAATAATTCCAGTTTAATCAATTAAATATTCTAGTTTTCAAAATCGTATGCAACGAATAGAAAAATGGATTTTTTCCCCTTCACATCTAATATATAAAAATCCGAAACGGCTCGACCGATTTTTATGAAATTTTTTATGTGTATTTGGCAGGTAGGAGAATAGGTCGTAAAATATATTTCATAACGCTATGTAATTAGGGTGACCTATCCGGAAATTTTTTTCTATTTTCTTGAAAAATGTATTTTTATTTTTATTTGGCATTAAAAAATACCAATAACCCCAAATTTTCACCATTCTACACCCCACCCTCCCATTTTTTAATTGCGATTTTAGTATTTTTGTAAGAATTATATCCAAATAATTAACCCGTTGTTTTTATTTTAAGCAGAACGAAATGATTTATGTGTTATATGACAGATCGCGCTACGGTGCCCGGCGATGGAAAAATTGCCCACTAATTTCTGCTCTATTGTTGATTCGCAAAATGCACTCATTGACCGCATATTTTCCGCTGTACGCACAAAAGACATAAATCATGTGTGGCTGGCAGAAAGAGCCATTTTGGCAGCAAAAAAATGTGGACCTCGACGATTTAAACCTCAAGATACAGGAATAGCTGCCAGGCGACTTGGTATCATAAAAATCGATCGATACAGTTTACTAATGAAGCTGTAAACGATGCTAATGAAGATGTAAATTATCCAACAGAGATTTTGAACTCATTTATTTGCCAGGCATGTCACCACACCTTCTATGAGTGAAAGTTGGATTTCCGGTTATTTTACTTGACCCCACCACGGCTGTGCAATAGCATGCGATTGGTCATTAAAAAATTGATGAAAAACGTTATCGAAGCCACCATTTTGAATGACAAATTCTGAGCCGAAAATGTTTTGCTGCCACGAATTTCAATGATTCTCATAGAAATACCAATTGAATTCAAACGCGTTCAATTTCCTATTAGATTGGCATTCGCATTGACAATCAATAAGTCGCTAGGCCAAACGATGTCTGTTTGCGGCTTAGATTTGGACACACCATGTTTTTCACACAATTATAAGTTGTATGTTCTCGCGTGGGCAAACCATCGAGCTTTATTGTGTTGGCTAAAGACGGACAGACAAAAAAATATCGTACACTCAATTACTCTTCGACATGAATATTGATTTTCTTTATTTCATTTTTATACTTTAGGATAAAAAATAAATACTTTTTTCACTTTAATAAAATACATACAAAATATTACTTTTTTCAATTTACGTTTAACTTTTAAAGGATCAAGCAATTCGTTAATTAAGTTCGTTACGTTAATGAAATACATTGTATTGAGAAAATGAATGGTTTTTTTTTGTTTGTTTTGTTTTTATCGGCGATCATCGTCTACAGCGATCCATTCCTCTTTCTGTCATAGATCCCATCCCTACACACTTACAATACATTCGTTAACAACCAAAATATTCAATAGAAATGATTTATATGGCAGAACAACGTTTGCCGTGTTAGCTAGTAAAATATATAAATGGTGTTCGGAAATTAATACAAAATTTGAATTTGCCACCATTCGCGCAGTTAAGTCTTGGCAACTCTATTAAAAAACCCTTTGACACACACAGACATACACATTCAGTATTGTTGACCGAAATATGATAGAACGGATATGCATTTCAAATCAACAATGAAATATATTGTTTTTAAACACACTGAAAATATTTCTTTCAAACATCGATGAAAAATAGAAAAAAAAAAAATAGTGAAAACATTGATATCACTTACCTCTTTTATTTTAAGATGATATAAAAATCAATTATCTGCTACAATATGCAAAAAAATCATAAAATTTCGTTTAGTTTATAATTGATTAAAAATTTTAATTTGGCACATTTACCGACGCTGCAAAGTGCATACCTACCAATTTTGGTCTACCGGTCTATTATCCAGGACACACACACATACATGCAAATTTTCTTTTGTTATTAACAGGAAAATGAGAGACTACTGTGTATGAAAGTTGAAAAAATATCGAAGTCGGTCTTCTGGGCGATATCAAACTCAAAGGATGAAAGTTTCTAAGAGAAATATACATAAATTCTTGCATGCAATGTTTTATAAACAGAAATTATTGCAATCATCAATCAATTCGTCTTGGCATTGTGACGAATCCTCATGTTTCAGACCTCCTCGAATACGAAAAACATACTTCTGAAATCAAGTTTGTGACTACAATAACTCAAAAAAAGTTTTGAAATTGGGAATGGAATCTGGTATGTGGTCTTTACACCAAATTGAGATGAAAATTCGTTTAAGTTGCAGCTGTTCTAGCTGTGCATCTGAGTGCAAGCAAATCCGATAACTCCAAAGAGGAAAGAGCTAGGCCTATAAAATTTGATATTCTCTTTTTGCAAATTTATAAGTTTCTAGAAAGTATATTCTTACCAAATTTTAAGCAGAATTTATTACAGAATTGATCGTCTATTGGTCTATTCTTTTGAATCTATATGAATGCGATAATTTGAAGATGAAACAAATTAAATGAATGAAATTTAATATATGATCTTGTTACTTACGCTTCACATTTCGGTAAAAATCGATTGATAAATAATTCAGTTTATAATAATAATAATTCGGTAACCAATCAAATAATGCATATTCTGTTTTCTTTTACTGTACTATGAAGCATAAAACACTCATAAGTAGAGATGATAATATCTTTAATATTAAATATACGAAGAAGTTTCGGGTCAACCATTCCTTTGATTTTTTTCGCCATTCACCTAGTGGATTAAGGCAAAGGAACTTTTATCGTGAGAAAACAAAACCATACTTCTTATTTTCGCCAGGCTCTTAAACAGCATTTTTCAAAAATGTGTAGTTCAATGTGCTCTTTAATAGTGAAAATTCGCCGAATGCAAGTTCCTATTGGGAGTTTTCCTAAATGCGAAACACCAATATGGGCTAATTACCTTTAAAAGCCCACTAGGATGCCAATATATTACGATATATTGAAACATACCAGATTTCTACCTTAAGTGATATCTAGATGCCCTAAGATCGTTTTGACTATCAAATCTTTTTATCGCGGGTCTTTTCCTAGGTTTGAAAAGTTATTCTACACAAAGTAGGAATAGTAAACAACAACAAAAATAAAATTGTTTCGATAATACTATACATTTTATTTAGAAAAAATTGTTAGTCAATACTACAAAAAGTTGAATAGGGCATGGACTTACTGAATATAATTTAAATCACTTGCTGACAACTGAAAAAAACCACCTGTGATGACCATCACTTAGAATATTGGTAGTCTTTAGTTTCAGTATTATGTTATGCATAATTTAGTAAATGCATTCATATCCCAAAACATTATAATGCTATCTTCTGATGGGCAAATATATCTTCTGATTCATGTATCTTCTAACTTTCAAAGTACGGTAGCTTAACTTTGTTATTCCTTCAAATTTTAAACACATTGCTGGTGAAGATGGAAAATTTCATGAAGTATTAAAAAGGATTTTAATTTTTTCATGCAACAAGAAAATATATTAGTGAAAATTATATAAAGAAAACAATTTTCAAAAATTGATAAAATTATGGAATAAATTATACGACAAATTAATCCGCATCATCCAATAGATATTTTTTTTAATTTAAAGCACTATCAAAATAGTTTATGCACGAAAATATCTTCGGAAGATAACGCACCCCTCCCCATCAATTATCGTTTACTTTCTAATTAAATGAAATTTTTATAAAACACTCTCCGAAGTGCAAATTCCATCCCTAAATTTTTAATTCTCGGTGAAAATTTCTGACCCATGTAAATAAATATATTTCGGAACAACACATTGTCTCTTTATAAACGTATTTGTCTGCAAAACAAATTATGTTTCTTGTTACAGACCATACAAAAATAATTCTTCACTCATAAGATAAATTTTTTAAATTAATTTTAAAGTTAATTTAGTTTTAGTAAACATTTTTAAAAAGTTAGTCAAGTTTAGTAATTTAGTATTAGTAAAAGGCTTTTCTAAATTTACTTTAAAGTGTCAAAATCTTTAGATGAAAGGCGTATAGAAAGTAACGAATAATTTAATATATAAAGAAAAACTAACTGGTACATGTATACAATATAAAGTGTAAATTATATAAATGATACAATGAATTTATGTCTCCCCCCCCCCTTATAATTTAAAAATTGCAATGTCTGGTTTTTGAAGTTGACTTGACGAAAGGACATGGCGTAATGAGATCGGGTGATGCTGTTGAAGCTGAATAAAGAATTTTTAAGAACGCTACAAAAAACAGAATTTATACGCAATCATATTTCAAGAAAATTTTATTTTATTTATCAGTAAATATCTTCTTATCAGTATAACATAATCCACGCCATACCTCAGCTGATTTCACTGTCTGCAGTTTGATAGTAAGAAATCGCATACAAAAACTGCACATTCAGACGAAATTTAGAGCATATAAATGGTGAGTTCAGAAAGGCAAATTCACCTTGGTTTTCCAATCGGTGTACGATGAGGTTCTTAGCCGCAGCCTTAGCGCTGCTCCTTGTGGGAGTTGCAAGTAAGTATTATAACCCACTACCTGTTTTAAATCTATATTTCTATTTTAGCTGTAGTAAATTATGAAAATAAATGTTAATCAGAAAGTGCAAGAAATGAAAACGGAAACTAAAGTGTTCAGATTATTATTAGCATTAAAAACAAAGATTCAAAAGTGTAATAATAAATTTTTGAAACAGAGCAAAATCAATTTTTTTCCTCTAAGAATATCTTTATTTAAATGTATATAAAAGTCGTTCTTTAAATCTTTTTATAGAATGGATTAAATATTATTTTGATATTTTCTTTGATGATGTATATTTAAATACATGAAAATGTAATTCCCCTTACTTGATCTCAAACATTTTCTAATAGTTACATGAAAAACAATATGGCTCCCAATAATTTTGATGTAAAGTAAAATGGAAATTACAAATATTTTGGAATATTTTTTTATTAATTGATTTATTTGCTGATTTCATTAGCGTCATGTTTTGCATCAATGCTATTAAAAGTTTAAAATACTCAAATATACGAAGAAAACTTTTTTAATAAATTACTTCAATAAATTGTACATAAGGAATATGATAGAAATAATTGCCAGAATTTCTGGAAATGCTCAGAAATATTTTTATGACAGAATTTGATTCAATTTCAATTTCCTTTGTAGATTTAGCCCTTTTTATACGTAATTTCTTGAAACGATTTTTAATGCTTCAATAAAAAAAAACTTTATAGCAAGGGAATAGGCTAAGAATATTATGATTTCTAGTTAAATGTCCCTAAAAATAATCTCAAATTACTTAAATATATATAAAAAAAACCCTTTAAACAGAAATTAGTTTTTAACAACAGCAAAGATGTCTTGCGTGACGACAATTTATATTTAAAAGGAAATCAGTTCTGTTTAATGAAGGACTATTTATAGTTCATATAGAAGAGAGAGCGTGTCATGACATTCATCCTCATTCGATTACTTGTATTGACACTGAAAGTTTATTTACTATTATATTTCTACTTATAATGAAAATGTTAATCAGCTTCTACTATTAATGGTAATATGATTAAGTCTGAGAGGGATTTAGGCCTATTGATTACTATGGTAGTTATTCATTGTACAACTAACCTTTGGCTGCTATAAAAACAAATTCTAGCAAAATAATAAAACTTGAAAAAAAAGACGATTAAAAACTTTCGACAACAACAATTCCTAATAAAAACTCTCTATATATTTTTTGAACAATGATTTCATTTTCTCAATTAATATAACTTATAATTTGGTTAAAACATTAAACATTAAAAGAAGGTAGACAAGAATTGATTAAAAGTTTTTTAATCTGAAAATTTCATAGTATTTCTGAGGGAATATTAATTATATATTTTTTAATGTCAAAATTTGTTCCTTTTCCTCCTTGGTTTTCGCTTTGAAATTATTTCAACTGCATGAAAGTTTAAACTTTCAAAATTCATACTAAATACAGAAGAAATTTTAAACTCTTCGATGCTTCAAGCGATTTTGATTAGTATAATTTGTATAATATACAAATAATAAATTCAATTGGAAATGAAACAAATGTTCAAGAGTTCTAAAGTATATAATTTTGCCTTTTAAAATTATCTACATATTGCCTATAACTTTCATTTCGCTATTCTTTGCATGTTTTTCTTAAAATTTTATAATATTAGTAAGTTTATCAAATTATTTTTAAAACTTGTGTGATTTATAATAAAAAAATATGAATTGTGAATTTACATAAGTCTTAAATTTGATTTAAAGTGAAAATTTTATATGAATAATGTAGAAAGAAATGCAAAAAAAATTCGCGCAAAAACATTCTAATAAACTAATTTAAATACTCTTTTCTCAGTTTATTTAAAATGATATTTCATTTCTTTTTCATTCAGGAAAAGATAATGTTTAACTTTGATTAAAAATAAAACTAAAATACAGCTAAAAATAAATCGTGTAAATAAATATTTTTTTATTTTATTGATATAATAATTGCTCTCAGTGTTTATTATATTTTCATTCTGAAATATTAATTAAATGTCATTAGTTAAAGAAAATTCTAATATAATAATTCATGAATATCGAAAAAATTAATTTCATTCATCTATATAATTTATAAATGTTGACAAGAATCCTAAATATAATTAACAAAAGAAAAAGCTCAGTTTAGAAAATGTATTTAAATTTCAGTTTTATTTTATCAAGAATTTCTTCCTAAAATGTATAACATCATTTGTAATAGTTTAAATGAACAAATCCCGAGGAAAATTTTTGTTGTTCTAATTTAAAATTGAACTTCAAATTAAAGTTTAAATAAATACTTAAAATTCTTACTAGATTTAATTTTTTCTATAACTATCTAGGCAGAATTTGTACGTTTTGATTCTTCAAGATTATTTTCGATATTGAAATTAAGATTCTATTTACTATAAAAAAATTTATCTAAATTAATCAAATTTTATAATTTCTTAATTAATTTTAGAAAGTGTTCTCGAAATCATTTGCTTAATTTCATAAATAATACACCTTTTTTAAAGTGATATTTTTTTTTCTTTCAGATGCCATACCTAGCATAGAATTGAAATACCCAGGTAGGTAAAATTCTTGGTTTCACTAAATATTTTTATGTTTTCTTTAATTCATATTCTTATTTTCTAAACATTCTACTCTGTTTGCAGAATTTGTGAAGGGTAAAACTCTCGTATATGATGTTTGGATCAATATCACGAGCGGAATCCCTGGAATGCACCCCCAGGTTTCAAAATCGGCTATGAAAATGGAACTTAAGATATACGGTAAAACTGCGAAGGAAGCTTTCATTGCGGTGAGTGTTTTGTTATCTGTCAATGCTATTAAAGGATTTAGTTCAAGGATGTAAATGGAGCCATGCCGATTTATTGGGTTTAATAAACGCAAAAGTCAAATTAGGCAATGCCGTGGCAAAATTTTGGAGAAACAGAATACTAATTCAGTATTTGAGAAGAAAACTCGTGAGAATGGCCTTCCTCATATTTTCTAGCATAAGGTATAAATGATTAACCAATGAAGACTACATTACCTGGCATGTAGAACCACGTCTTTAGTTTACATTCTGTAGGACTGTGAACCCAAATACCACGACCAAAAAATTCCGTCTCTTACCATCGTCGTTCCAAATAAAAGTATTATCCTCCTCTCCCAAAATA
>JAPMOR010099059.1:243376-268978 GCA_026543865.1 Argiope aurantia
ACATTTTTTCTACTTTATAGGGCAATAAAGAAAACCACATATGTATTATTTATGGAAGACTCCACTACCACCTCGATCGGAACCACAATTTAACATAGAATTTCAATCGTATTATCAAGATTACATACAAAATTTCTCACATCTAAATAGCTGCATTTTCGAGTTATAGCTTTAAAATGAATACAATGTAGAGACCGACAGAGATTCAACATTTTGATGAATTTCGTGCAGCATTTGACTCTGGTCTACGCATTAGATAATAAATCTGCATGCCAAATTTCCTTCATCTAGCGTATTACATATCGTAAATATCCTGTTTACTTGCTCTATGTCAGATAAACAGAAAAATTTCTTTCGACGGATGTCGCTAAAAATTAGATATAAATTTAAAAATTTTGCTTAAAAGTCACATACCAAATGTCGTTGCTTTATCCCAATATATTTATGAGTTTTATGTTCGTTCACAAGTAGGCAATTATAAATTCATTTTTTGAATTCAAGGAGGTTTCTAACATCTGAATCTTCAGGTCGAATACTTGATGATTACAATTCTTTCTTTCCCTTTACGTCATATGCGAAAAAATAAAAATTTGTTGAAAGATAAAATACTTACTCCAACTTTCACTAACTTCAGTAACATTTAAATAAATTGCTTATTTGTTAGACTGCATTACCGTTTGGGAGTGGCAGAAATATGTATTATGTTGAATACCATTGTTTTAAATCATAGAAAACATAGCAAGCATCTTAGCTGGCATACCTTTTTTTCATTTCTTCATTAATATATTTATCAAAAAAACTTTCGCTACCATTTTATTTATTCAAACGAAGCAAATTCTTCATTCTTAAAAATATGTTATGGATAGAATATTAATTTTTCTTTGAATATGAAATGTAAAACCCATCATTCGTATAATTTTTCTGCTCACATCAATTGAAACCGCACTGTTCCTAACGCCATTCCTTTCTCTTTTTAGTTTGACCATGTCGAGGTCAGTAACTCAGTTGCTAGTGTTGGAAGCTCAGTTGATCCTGTGGAAATGAAGACCAATTCAGAGCTTCAAGAAAAACTGAAAATACCAATCAAAGTCACTTTGGAAAATGGAAAGGTAAATATAATGGGTCATCAATGCATCGGTTTTTATGAATATGAAATTCCGAAGTAAATTTTGAGGTCTCTTAATTAATTATTGTTACAGAAAATGCATTACTGACGCTATGAGTTTTCCGATTTTTTAAGGAGAGAAATAAGACGGAAAAGATAAGCGTCATTTTCTTTTTATTCGCATATTCATCATAACCATTGCGATGGCAAAAAATTTTCATGCACAATTCAAATCACAGTTAGGTCACAGGAAGTATCTAATATTTTATAGAAATAGGAAAATTTTACAGATTTATATCTTCTAAATGAATTAATTTTTGACCTAAGACTGCGCTCTTAAAAACTGTATTCCTGCAAATAATCTCAGTCGAAAGGTCGCGAACATAATTTTTACTTCTGTGACAATTGCCTATTAATGTGTGTTGCACGTGGTTGGAGCTTCTGTGAAAAAAGCATCTTAACATACGTGGCATATCTTCCTATGCAAGTGGGTTTATCTAATTTTTGGTTTAAATTTTCAAAAATTGTAGTGAAAGGTTGTGTCAAAGTGAATTTCTTATTGCAAGTGTTGAAATTCCAAATGCGTCTGATAAATAATGACGAAAATATAACGTACGCTACTATTTTCCAATTGAATTTTAAGGAAAAAAATCCTATAAGAATAAATTCACTATTGCATATATTTTATGTTTTGAGAAATTCAAAAATTCCCGAAAAGTCGTACATAAAGTAAAAATTATAGAAGTAATTCCTATTTATTTAATTCAATAAAATTTTATTTAATTTTTTTTTAAAAATAAATAAATTCTTTAAGAATCTATTTGCATACGAGGGAAAGAAATCAGAAAGTAACGGATTTTAAAAATTTACATACTTTTAATTATATAACATTAAAATTACTTGTTTTATTGAAATATTTTCTTATACAATTAAAATTTCTTAATCTAGATCAAAAAGTCCTCGTAAATTCAAATAAATATAAATTAAGTAAAACTTTTGACTAAAAGATTTAAATTTATTTATGTTTTAAATATTTAACTACAGTAAAATTATAATTCAATATTAATAATTTTGGAATTTTGAATAAATGCATACGAAATAAATTTTAATGCTCATATCATCTAATTATGCCAAGGATAACATTAAGAGCATGAAAATGGGAATTTAAAAATACCCCTTGTTACATAAAATAATTAAACTCACAAACTTAGGGAGGAAATCTTAACTATAACATTTTTTTAATTATTTTTTCAATTTTGGTGTTAGTTATTTAAACTAACATTTCTCAATCTATTTTTTTAGTTTCCAAACTTTTTGACTTATCAGAACTGCTTCAAGTTTCCCAACAATATTTCCTTATATATAATTACTAGCGTCTATACACAAATGCAGTAGGAAACAGTTCTATATCAAAGAGATAATTTTACTTTTACATTACTCAAAAATATTGTATATTGATAAATATACGCATTATATAATAATATATATAGTCTTAAGATATTATAATTTCTTAAGGCTATACTTATTTATAAGAATATTTATATAGTTAATATCGAGACTATTTGGCAATTCTCATCTATTTAAAATCCGGATCAAAACATGACACTATCAATCGCAAGTTCGAACTTATGCCGAAAATTCTGTTTTGGTACTTATGTCGAATGCGAAAATTCTCTGTATTTGAAGGATGCTCATAAATTACCGCGGAATAGCAATTGTCTTGTCATTAGTGAAAGTATTCCTCTAGACAGATACTGATTCTACAGATAAAATATGCCGCTTAACTAACTTAAAACCTTCATATCTATCAAAATGAAAATTATTCCGGATACAATTTAATCTTTTTGATTGTTCTTATTAAAATATAATTTGGCTTGGAAATGACAGTTGTCACAATAGTCTTTAATTTTTGCCTTTATGTTCTGTCTAATGTCAGCCATTAAATATTTTTTCCCTTATACCCCCTAAGGTAAGAGTATCAAAGATTGAGATAATAATAATAAAAAATAATAATAAATAATAATAATCTATCTAAATGAAAATTATTCCGGATTCAATTTAATCATTTTGATTGTTCTTATTAAAATATAATTTGGCTTGGAAATGACAGTTGTCACAATAGTCTTTAATTTTTGTCTTCATGTTCTGTCTAATGTCAGCCATTAAATATTTTTTCCCTTATACCCCCTAAAGTAAGAGTATCAAAGATTGAGATAATAACAATAAAAAATATTAATAAATAATAAAAATAAAAAAAAGTAATCGGAAAATGTTTATAACAACCTGTTGCCGACATCACTCAGTTATACTTCCAAATATAATAAATACCACATCGTGTAAAGGGAAAAAAAATCAAGCAAATTATCCCTTGTAGGTAACAAGTTACACGCTTGACAAGCGTGAAGAAAGCGTTGAGTCCAAGAAAATAAAGAAAACCATTCTGCGCCATTTGGAAGTCCGATTGGATAAGAAAGCCTTGCAGTCTACTGGTCAGCTGAGCTTGCCACTAACGTACAACCACACCGTGGTGAGTAACTTTACAAATATTTATAAACATAAAAGTTGGAATTACAAGTATAATGATTGAAACAAGTAATCATTAAAAATAGATTTCGGATTGACATTTGATTAAAATGCATTTTTATTTAATTTCGCATTTTCTATGTTTGAATGTGAACAGAATAAACTTAGACTATTTCATTGTCAGTTAACAATATATCGAACAAAAATTGATTTAACAGCTGGCGCAATGGATTAATTTAAGACAAGAGAACTACTGCCTGTCAAGAGAACAGCTCTTCTATTTAACTGCGAATTTGCTATTTCGAAATTAAAAGTTTTTTATTAATTTTAAGTAAATTGTCAAAAGTTCAAAGAGTTAAATGCAAAGGAAAGTTTTTGAAGATGAGCCTCGTATTTCAATAGATGATGATGGTTACATGTGTCCCATGATGTATGTTAACAAATCAGGCTATTGCCATGATACCAGATGTATTATGTTTTCAGTACCCGAAAGAAGAAAGAATTATAGTTTTAATTCCAATATGAAAGATGAATTTTCTAGTTTAAAAGAACGAAAATGTACCAGACTAAACAGTATTATATATAAGAACGAACAAAAAAAAGAAAAGTGATTTGAAAAAATCATTACCGTGTCCCATATCAGAATTTGAGATTCAAAATTATTATGTATCATTGGTATACGTAAACGTTTAGCTAATTTTTTATATAATACAGATGAATTTAATGTTTTTATTTGCTTTTATGTCTGAAATTAAAATAAAATGTGGAGACCATATTTCATATAATTAAAAGATGGCACACCAAACAAACATTAAGCCACATATAGAGAATACTAAATTTCTTTCAAGAAATATAAAAATGGATGTAGTCCAGTAATATTGCTTTAAAAGTAAACACATATATATCATATCTGGTAACTTATTACGAAAAAAAGCCAGTAATATTCATTTATGGATAAAGTCTTAGTTCGAAACTGACATGTATTTTTCTTTTGAAGCCCACATCAGTTGGAAACTATAGCTCTCACTACATCATAACTTCGAGCCCTAACCCAGACTTCCCCAAAGAGAAAAACGTGATAAACATCACTCGAACCGACAACTATGAAGTTATCCCCTACTTGGCATACCACGTCCATCACAATTTCGAACAACAGGGATGTCCAGGTGTCTGCAAGAAAGACCACGTCGAAAATCGATTTTCCGCAGGCTGTCCTGCTGAATTTGAACCAGTAAGTGTTGTAGTAAATACTTTTTTTATGTCCTCCTATAAACTCTTTAATCAAAATCAGATAGCATCTTTTGATAGGATTGTGCTAGGAACCAGTTTCACAGCAGCAGGTAACAGCTCCTACTGATACTGGATTTTATCCGATACCTTTCTATTTGATAATAACCGGTATCAGATACTTTTCTCATTGTAATAAAATTTGGCACTATGTGTCTACAGGTTCTCTCGCTGGCGCCTTGACCGGTAGCTAATAATGATAGGAATGTAATTTTAACTGATATTTCATTTTTTCTCAAAAAGCGTTGATGAACGTGTGTCTGTAGCCTTGGTTTTGAAAGTGAGTGATGGATGTCTATGAAGAGAAGGGAAGGAATATAATTAATATATTAAATGCAATTCTTCAGTAGAAAGTACTTAGTTACATAGATAAAAGGGCAGAAATGACTGGAAATGAGATACATATTTTTAAAAAAATATCTCACATGTTAATAATTTCGCCGAGACAAGGTAAATTTAACCTTATCGATCTAATACATTGTATTACAATTTTGTAATATCAAGTGAAGAAAGGAAATGACCCAAGTAGACTATCAGTTGAGTCTAAAATCTGACACTGAGTATCTGACATTTTTACTCAGTTTCGTTTTGTGTATTTATTAGTTTTCGTATCTATCAGGTTGATACAGTGTCACAAAATTCTAATATTTAGTTACTCCTCAGGCAAAGTCAGAAATTATCTAAAAAATGTATAAGAAAAAAAATTAGCATGAAATTAAATACTTTTCAAGAGATTTAAGTAAATTCGCAAGTAAAATTTGTACTGTTACGAAACAAAAATTTACTGCGCGCTTTAAAATGCATTTCAAAGTCTTAAGCAATAAAGGACACTTGAAAATACGTTGCACTGGGAAAAAGAACCACATGATATATAGTCATAATTTATTCTTATTTTCAAGGCTTAGATAGTTTCGAACAAAATGCATTTTGGAGTAAATTGAGTTTCGAATTCTGTGATTTCCAAACAACAAAATCGTTCTCATAAATATTGTATAAAAAAACTCGATGCCTTAGCTAAAAAGTTGTTGAAAGTTTGAGATGTTTTCAGAATTTATTTCCATATTTATTTAATTTATTTTCAGTATCATACGCCTATGAAAAAATCATTCGTTCAACATCAGAATTTGATAAAATACAAGAATTCAGTCATCATTAGCATAGTCCAAACCACAGAAACTCATGTTGCTGACATCTACGATCAAAATATGGAAGTGGCAATTAAGTAAGTGAAAAGACAATCTAAAAAAACAGTTTACAAAACAACATTTCATAGATTGGTTTTTAAATGAACATGCTACATATTCATTTTTATTCCAGCTCTCTCATTCGATACAAGGAAGTAAGTAATACAGATATAAAAGAGCCTACGGACCAAGAAACACACACAGACCTCGATGACTGGAGTGAGGAAACAAATGAGAAAGGTGGGAAATCGTTTTCAATATAAAATAATTTCTCTTGTTTAAAAGATATATGTAGATAAAATTTAATAAAAATAATTGTGAGATTAAATTCGCTTTATAAAATTGTTAGACGAATTAACTGATGAAAGTAATCATAGCTCCATTAGGCTTACATTTTTATTGGACTACTAGCCGCCTTTGGCGTCCAGACGGTTCGCCAATTTTAATGCTCGTTTAAATTTCAATAATTAAATATTTTACGCAATTCCTACTTTAATAGATTCTTCATCAAAATATTTTAAAACTTCAAATTTTGTTAGTCATATAATTCACTCATAATATTATAAAGGTCTTCGGTCATAACGTAATATGTATCTCTCTAATTGTCTGTTAGCTCCCGTAGAGTTTATACTTTAAATTAAAGTGGAAAGGATTAATCTGCAATTAATATAATAATATTTTTTACTGAAACAAAGTTTCTTTTGTAATATGATTACTGAAAATAGAGTCACTGAGTATTTAAACCTTATGGGCACTAAAGAATTTCTTAATTTATGTAATATTTCAAGAATTTGTCAACAAAATTTTCGCAGATTCATCATGAACAGATCGATTAATTAACAATGTTTAATTTTAAATGCATCAAACACTAAGAAAATAAACAGAATCGTTTAAAATAATCGGTCGAAAACAGGTAACTACTTAAAAAACGATATACTTAAAAATATTATATACAAAAAATATATAACTAACAAGTCCGAATCCGTAGAAAATCCGTTGAATCCGTGCCAACAATCAGAACACAATGCGCATGCGTGAATTTTCAACGCCAATTATGGTAACACAAATGCATGAATTTTATGCGCCAGTTGGGGTAACGCTAAGCAGATTAGAAATTTTTAATTTCCTATATTCTGTGTTATTTTAATTCAAACGTACTTCAGAATGAATCTGAAAGATCGATTAATTAATAATGTTTAATTTTAAATGCATCAGATCTTAAGAAAATAAACAGAATCGTTTGAAATAACCGGCCGATAAATGTTAACCCTAGCCTCATTAGTGTAGGGAAAAAACTGAAGCCTTACTCATTTGGCGGTGGGAAAAAATAAAAAGATTTTTTGTCGGAAAGTTAGTTTTTAATTAATAATTAAAATTCTAATTAAAAATTCAAAAAAGAGACCCCAGTTTCACATTACCGACCTCCAAGGTATACATGTACCAAATTTGGTAGCTGTAGGTCAAACGGTCTGGCCTATAGAGCACCAACACACACACACACACAAATTGAGCTTTATATAAGTATAGATTTATAAACATCAGCCATCTGCTAAATAAAACTTGGATACTTGGTCGTCCAGGAGAGAATACAAAACTAATATTTTAGAAAGGTCCGGATCAAGAATGTAGTCTTGGATACAAAAATATTTAGGGGGATCTGGGAATCAATAAAAAGTGCCAAATTGACCGGGAACAAAGGAATTTTGAAAGGAAAGGGAAAGGAATTTCGGTACCATACTCCAAGCTTCGACCAAATAATATTCTTTATATACTTATATGTATGTGTGTATATATATATATATATATATATATATATATATATATATATATATATATATATATTGGTTAGCATTGCACATTTTTTTCAATTAATCTCGATTCTATATTGTAAATATATAGTTAGGCTATCATAATAATTGTTAATAATTAAATTTCAAAAATAAAAAAGTATTTTTTGTCTACAGAAATGTTATGTCCTCTAACTAATAGTGATCCAAATTTAAAAGAAATATTTTGGTTACTATCCCGAGAATTTGATTTAATGATTTAAAAATCGATAAGAAAAAATTCAAGATAATAAATTTGTTTGATATGGAATATGCTGTCTTCATTCTTAGAGAAACTGTGGTTGAAAAAAATTTTAAAAATATCCCACGGTTAAAAGTTTGAAAAATATACTACATTAAATAAAATGTTATATAAAATGAAATGTGTATTTTTCATAAAATAAAATCTAGCAAGAGAAGTGGCAATAGAATTAAATATCGAAGAAACTTATTTGTTTTCTAACATACAATTTAACATAGAAAATTTGTAGATTTAAATTATTAATTGAATTTTTTTCAGAACTGGATGATCACTGCAAAATCCTCAGAGCAGAAGATGCCATTCCTACCGTGAAAGAAACTTTGAACCATATTGCGCAGATCGTTCTCAAGAGCAGCATCGATGGAGACAGCAAAGATATTGGGGAGAAACTCGTCTTCCTCCAGAAAGCATTGTCTGTTATGAAACGCAAGGACCTCGAGGTGATTCAGAAAGACATTGTTCCCCATGAAAGCATTAATCATGCCACAGAAGAACAGAAAATCAAGAGGTTCGTATGTTCTTTAAGTGCATGAGCAATATAAGAAAATCGAAAATTTTTTGGATTATAAGATTATTTAGGCATTGCATTCTCTATGCGAAATTTTCAAAAATAGAAAACTATTTCGAAATTTTGGTGAATCTATAAGTTCCATATTTCTCTACGAAAGAAAAAGGCTTAATTTTGCATTTCTATCACTTCTTTAATAAAAAATAAAATGCCATAAATAGGAGGATGGCTTTTATCACGTAATCTTTGCTTTAAAATTGTAAATTTCCATCACCTTTTGGCAAAATTTGTTCAAGGGAGGTCTATCGGTTCATTCTAGTTCTAATTAGCATGATAGCTGAAAAGATGAAAGAAATATATGTACGAAATTTAGGTTATAGGTCTTCGTGTATATGTTGTTTTATTATTTAACTATTTAATAATTAAATTTTAGTCATAATTTGTTAATTATACGAATGAGAAATTATTATATAGATAGGAATGATTAATACATTAATAAAAATATTTATAAAAACGAACTTTGACCACCTGTTTGACAAGCCACAACGTTACCAAGATACTGTTTTGCTCAAAACAACAACGACAGCTTATTAACGTGCCGAAAACTTTAAGGTTATCTTTTCGGAATTGGTTGACTTTTGAACTTGAATAATTTAACACATACATATAAAGATATACTGAAAATGCAATCCTGAAATGAATTTCCCAACACCTGATCACCCATGGTAAAAATATGTCAGCGTTTGGGAAAATTATCAAAACAAAGAATAAACGGTAAGAATCATGGCAATTAAATGCATCCAAACTCTATTTGAAGAGAAAAAACATTTTGTTGAATAGATTCATTTTCTGATATAGAAAGTAAATGAAAAGGAGACTTATAATGAATTCATATTCAAATTTTTATGGATTCTCCACGGTTTTATCCTACTTTCATGACATCGAAATGAAAAAAAAAATTAAGGATGTCTGTTTTACGGTCTGTGAGTAAATAAAGTAACTCAAAACGCAACAACCAGACGAATGAATTTTGATGTCTTTACTTCAAACTCGTATATTTCCATTTAATTTCAATGGATATCTGTATTTTAGCTTGCAGATTAATAACTATAAAATACTTACAGCTAGTAGGATAAAATGTAATTCGAAATCTTATCATTCGATTTGGGTATATATATTTCAATTCTAGTTAATATTTAACTTTCTGACGAAATATCAACCGTTATTGCTAAAATATGAAATTAAGAGAAAACCGAATTAACCCATTTCATTCAGTTCCAAAATTTTTGCAAATTCCCCACCCCAGAAATGAGAGAGCTTTCTATCAATTAAACTGGATAAATTTAAATTTTTAAACAAACTTTTCTATCTTGCATTTTTAGGACCATACAGAAACATATACCCTAACTTTTATGGATATATAATAAAACGTTTGAAAAATCCTTAATTACCTTTAAATATGTATCATGAACTTGTTTATTGCTTGGAAAAAAAAATATTTTTAGAGGGGTATCTGAGAAAGTTCAACGGACAATATTCCTGCTGGTTTGCTTCCAAATTTTGTATTTTAGTGTCAGAAAAAATAAATTACTTCTCATTGAAAACAGATATTGACTCAATGTGTTTAACAAAACTAAAAAGACATTTTTTTCTGTAGACAACTCTGGTTGGACGCCTTGCCGTTAATTGGAAGTTCAGAATCAATTACTTACATCGTCGATTTGATTAAAAACAACATTAACAAGAAACACGATGCATTCATATCCTTATGGGAATGCAAGAACATACTGGAAGATCTCCCAATGAATATTTACAAGCCAGACGAAAGAACTATCCAAAGTCTGAGTGTAAGTTTTTTTAAGCTACAAACTCATTTATAGTGATCAAAATTCCATTTAGTAATTTATTGTTTTATTTAAAGGAAAAAATTATTGAAAATGTTTAAAAAAGTAGCCGTTTGTTGGCTGCCAGCTAGATCACTTGGGATATTAGTTATATTTAATACAAATTAAATCTCTTACGAGTAAATCCATGTCCATGCGTCCATTAATAAACTATTTTTAAGCTTCAAATTGCCAGAGCAATTTACACCATGTTATTTTAATAAACATACGAATGCTCTGTTCATTTTATTCATGTAATTTCCTAATGGAGCCAAGTCTCATGACACCATAACGCTATTAAAGACGTAATTATCTAATTTACCTAATTTGCGGTATTGTAACTTCATATTATTATTTATTATACAAATTACAAAAATATTAATCAGAATCCTTCCTCTTTAGTTTTCAACAATGGAAGGAAAAATCGCTATTAAGTATTTGATGAAATAATGAAAACGGCTTGAATTTCATTTCAGTAATAAAATCCATAATTAAAAATTAAACAAAAATATTTTTAAAAAATTGTCGAATTTCAGAAACAATCTGAACCACTAACAAATTAAAACTGCTAAAAAGTCAAATTGATATATTTTGAAACGTTTAAAAATCTTTTTTGTAATAATGTTTTTGAGAGTTTTCGCTTAAAAGGCCGAAACTCTGCTTAGTTTTTAATTAATTAATTTTTTCAATTGTTCTACGATGCATATTTTAAACTATATCTCCTCACGTCTGATAACTATTGAACGAACAGCCTATCCCGTAGTGAGCAATCCTACACACAGGCTCCTTTATTATTAATAGATATTAATATTGACAGAAGGAATTCTCCATTGTTGTATGAACTTATTACAACAAACGCAATAAAAATCTAGGTTATAAAATTTAATGCGAAATAAAATTGATTTTATTATTAAAAAAAGAGAGATGAATTGAAATTTGAACTCTTTACTGAATGTGTTTGGCAGACGACCAAGAAAATTCTTAGTTTCTATTTATAAAATACAATTATTCGAAATGTTTAATAATGTAACGTAAATATTTTATATCTTACACTTAATTCATTGTCGATCCCTACGTACCTCATCACATTTTTGATCATAAATTATTAAAAAAATAAAGCACGCTTTAAAACTTTAGCAAAACGTCAATACATGAAATAATTTTATTATTATAACCGCTTTAATAATAGCATTATTTTGAATACCTCTAGAAAAAAATACATCTAAATGTATTTTTTTTAAATTCTGAAAATTTCAGAGCTTTTTTCATGCACAAGATCTCCTCCAATAATGAATTATATATTTATATATATATATATACGCGTGTCAAACTGATTTATTATACATATTAATAATTATTCATTTTGCATAAACTTATTTGCACAATACTAATGATTATTTTCTTAAGCATCGTAGCAGTTGAAATATAATAAATTATTGATAATTAAATTACGAATTGTATTATAAGTCTTTAAATTGTAGAACATAACTTTGTTTTCTTTGTTTTATATTTAGCTCATTTCGATTTTTGCAACGACACACACACACACAATCTTGTTACATGATATTTTCAGGAAAAATTTAATTTTTCTTTCTTTCTTCCTTTCTCTTCTCTTTCAAAACGTTACATGGGATTTATCAAGACTTTACTTTTCGGTTAGTTGGTTAGATTTTTTTTCTGAAATTTACATTTATTCTCATCAATAGGAGGGAAGCACATTATGTTAAGTTACTCAGCTGAAACTATATGTTGGCATTGCTATCTTTTTGCAGGAACTTCTCGAAGCTTTAACAGATCGCACAAAACCAGGTTTTGGAATGTACTATTCTGCAGCTCATATGGCAGTGGCTAGGGTCATCCGCAACATATGCGCCGTGAGCAACGGAATTGAAGTAGAAGTAGACAACAAACCAAATTACTTGCAGATGTTACTGAAGGAAACTGATGACGATTACAAAAACAGTGGATGTCCGAAAACTGATGTCAAGAGATTTATTACGGTAATATATATTCACTCTACGTTATCATATTGAGGAACTTAGATAATTTAAAGTCGACGAAACCCCTATAAAAATTAGAGGCACCCAAAAATTGAAATTAAGAAAAAAAATTGGACAACAATAGAAGTCATAGATTTTCTTAAAACAAAAAATGGCAGTAGTGACTTTTTAAAATATAGCAACTTTAATAAATAATATATAAGAAACCCGGTAGATGCATGTCTAAAGATATAAAGTTATTTTTTAAAAAATTAATGCTTTTGTTGTTTGAATACATCGTTTAGCAGTAAAAGTCACAGATGTATATAAGTTTTTAAGTTTCTTCACGTGAAATCAGTGAGTGCACAAGTTCAAAGAGTTTAATTGATAAAAAAATGCAAATAAATAAATAAATAAATAAAAATAAATTAAAAAATTAAAAAAAACTTAGGCATTTAAGTTCTGTTTTCAGATTATTCAAAATAAATTCGAATTACAGGCCATATTTTAACATTATAATTATAATTTATTCAAGGATTATGTGAAAAAATTTTAATTTACGATGAATTAGAATAAAAAGCTATTTAATTATTAAAGCTTCGCTGTTTATTCAATGTTAGCTACCGATATCCTTAAATAAATATGAAATTTTCTTTGATTTTAATTTTGTAATCCCTCCTCAACCTTACTTAGGAGCAGTAATGATAGCTAAATATCATCTTACTAATGAAATAGACATCTAAAATTTTATTTACTGATTGAAAATTTAAATAAATGAGTGGCATTTACAATTTAATAAGGATTTTCCTTTTTATTAGGATGTAACAGAAAAGCTGAAAGGAAACACAGACCGACTAAAGAGAATAATCTATATTGATTCTTTGACTCAAACTGGTTTGAAATCTGTTATTCCAATCGTGAAGCCTTACGTGCAAGGATACAGTATTTCTGGAGAAACGCCCAGTTATGTGGACTTTGTTAGATCAGCCGCCATCAATGCTCTTCACAATCTTGTGGATAAACAGTCCAAGGAAGTAAGCATGATTTAAAAGTATTTAAGCGTAAATAAAACTGTTGAAGATGCAAGCAATAAGAATTTCAAAAGAGTGAAAAAAATATTTAAACAATTATTTGAAACGGTTTCTATGAAAATTAATGTAAACTCAAAAATCATTTGTGTGAACAATGAAAATTTTAAAAAGTATTTATCTTTTTTAACTATGAATATGAGAAACTATTTGTATTTTTATACCAATAGAGATTTCACACCATTTTCGAATGCCTTCATTACCTGATAAATACCTTAATATTCAGGCTATAAGACATTTATTCTAAATAACTTTATTTTTCTACTAGATATTGCAAATAAAATAAGTGACAATAATTTGAATTTAAAAAACAAGCAAACATAGATTTATTTTTTTCTTCAATTTAACGACTCAGAAATTAGGCCATAGTTGTTAATTAATGATTATTGATTTTTGACGAATATAAATCTTATTTTACAATTCTCATTTTAACTCTCATTTTATAGCATCTTTGGCATCAAATTCAGAGTTAATATATATAATATATATATAACAATAATTTCATACAACTGAGTTTGATATTATTTCGCATTATTGTGAAAGAATCAAAAAGGGAAAAATAACATATAACGGATATTTTCTAACTGTCAAACAATTTATGTTCTCTGATTACTGAAGGCGAAAAAAATGAAGCCTTATTCATCTTTTTAACGTATTAACTCTGTCATAATACAGATAAAAGACATTGTCCTCCCGATATTTACCAACAAAACTGAGCCACCCAAAATCAGGACTGCTGCCTTTGGTGTCTTTGCAAGATCATACCCTACACTTGGCGATCTGCAGCACGTAGCCGAAGAGACTTGGCACGAACCAAGCATTGAAGTCGGAAGCTACGTCACATCTACATTGGAAACCCTTGGAAATTCTAGCATTCCATGCGATCAACTGACGTAAGTTTCTGTTATATGATTTCAGTATAATGTTGTAATTTACATATAAAGTCAATGTTACTCATTTATTAAATACCAGTTGATTCGCAGGGAATATTGATTAACTTTGCTTCCAACTAATTATACCTTCTACTAGGAGTACCCGTACAGCGTTGCCCGTGGCTTAACATCCAAGAGGGAAAATTAGCCTTGAACTTAAGTGTATCCACCACCCATTATGACATGGGTATGTCACGCAACATCAAACAAACATAAAAAATATATTTAAAAATCATTAAAAATAACTAACAAAACAATTTTTATAGCAAACATTCAGAAATATTTGGACTATTAAAAAGGTAAAAATATGATATTCATAGACAAAACGATTCAATAAAAATATACAATAGTAAAACTGTTTTAAAATTTAAAAATATACAAATAAGTCATTGTACCCACTCTTCCACGCTTGTTTATCAATTCCATATAATCTGATATGAAAATAAAATTCTGCTTGTTTCATAATATTTCTTTGTAAACTATATTGACTGTTTTTCCTCCTGGTGTCAAGAGAAAAAGATGTTCTATCTCTGTAATTCAAAAAGATACTATTTAAAGAGAGATGGTTACTTCATTCAGCAAAAGGCTGTCCTTCTCTAAGTGCGGACATTGTTTCTCTGATATTCGATTCTTTTCTCTATATTTCGATTATCGCGCAACAAACGAAGCGTTTTGGCATTTAATTTGCTACGGCCATAGTTTGATTTCCTTTTTAAAGCCATAATGAGTTTTGAATCGCTGTTTAAAATCAGACAAAATAAATTTTATACTATAAATTATATTATAAAAATATAATAATTTTTTTAATAAAAATTTTGTAATATTTCATTCTCTGTGGAATTGCTTTTTTATTTTAATACCCTGTATTTGCATAAATCGTCAGTCTTCGACAGATTTGCATTTCAAAAGTAATTTTGGCCTTCAGAAGTAATTAAAAATAAATACTAACGAAAAATTGTCATTGTTGAAGCAATAAAACATTAAATTCACATGGTATTCGAAAACTTTGAATTCAGAAATAACTCTTATTTGAATTTAAATATCCATAAATATTTTGACATTTAAATTTTAAATATTATTTATAAAATTATTTGTATTGTTATCCCTGATTATAATAACTTCAATAACTTTTCATTAGTAAATCACTGCGAAAAAAAAACCCACTAAAATTACATTACATTAGCCACAGGCTTGAAAGCTACACTAGCGCTTTGTAGAAATGGACTGCGTAGTTTAGAACAGTAGACAGATGAGGTAAATGACATTTAAATCCTCCAAATTTCTACAGCATATGAGCCTGAAAGAGCCTACATACCTGGTAAATCTTTGGTAAAAAAAGAAAAATCTTCCATCTATAAAATTTCTAACCAAATTACTTTTGTGACTCTTTGTAAATAATGCATGTGCAGTTTTGAATTAGTTTATCCAAATAGTTGAGAAAATTATATTTTGTAATTAATGACACTCTTCTTTCATTTAAATTCTTGCACAACAGTAAAAGTAGTTTTTATTTTATTTCAGCGCACGTCGTATTAAGAAAGTTTTGCCCCGAGTCAAGCGATTCGCTGTTGGAAAGCACCATGCCCAGAATGTTTTGACAACTATTTTTGATGGTAAATAATATCGTTCCTCATTTAGTTCATGTAGTTCAAGGGATAATATAAAGTTTTCAATCGATCTGACAAAGATAAATAATGTGGAAGTAAATTTAAATTACGAAAAAACAAATTCAATGCAAGACTGAGAGGAGGGGATTTTTAAGTTCCTAAAAAGTTTTTAATAATATGTAATTCTTTGTTACAAAGCCTTTTTATAAATTTTAAATAATATCGTGCTCTAAATTATATGTTTATTAAAATATAAAAATTTAGATAATTTAACTTAAACCTTAAGTAATAAATCAAATCAAATAAAAAAAATCTGTTAACTTTAAGTAATTATTTTAAATATATATCCGCCTGAAAAAAAGTTGATGAAAAATTAAATAAATTTAAATAATAGCTAACAATACCCTCTTTATACAATTTAAAAACTATTATAATGTATTTAGTACAAATTAAATGATATACTAAAACTTATTTCCTTCAGTGGATATTTTGCTTTTGAAAATTATGTTCTCTTTTTCATTTAATATTTTCTTTCGATTATTATTATATACTTTAATGTGTGTTTATGAAAATGAAAACTTTCAAGAAAGATTAAAAGATTGTTTCGAAGAATAATTTTGGTATTGCAACTGCTATGTATACTACCTAAATACGACAAATATTACTAATAAACTCAAATTTTCTTTTGTTTATAATTGTTATGAGTAAATCGTATTCGATTAATATGAGCTGATAGCAAAATAGTTCTAAAACTCTCAGTATTATATTAAACATGTCACTGTTCACATAATAACTAAGCTGTCCATAATATTTTTCATTTACCTCTAAATTCAATAAAGAATGTAAACTAAACTTTTACATTACAAATCATCTGTGATAATTTTTTTTAACCAAGAGAATTGTGACTCAAAATATTTTTCTCTTAATACAAAGAAGTATGTAAGTAGAATTTAAAAAATCAAGAATTCAGAAAAGGAAAAAAAAATCCTTTTCATTACATTCAAGTAGCATGATTTTTGACAAGAATACTCGACCAAATATAAGTTATAATTAAAGGCAATTATTTTCAATTAATAATTATACATGTATTAAAATATGATACGTATAGATAGGAAGAAAACTTTTAATAATATTATAGAAAATATATTTGAATCTGAGAACTATTTTTAATTCTAAATAAAAAATTTTAAATAGAAAATAATCTGCTAATATCTAATCACAAAATGGCAAGCTCAAAAAAAAATCGATAAGATTTGTTTAAAATTTAAATTATTACTATCAACATTTCTTAATTTCAATACACTTAAGATAAAAAAAAATTCAAAAATATTGAATATAAATTAAAATTTGAAACTAAATTTGAAATAGTTGCTACAGATTTCATATTAAAATAAATATAAAATCTCTTAAAATTAGCAAAAAATGGATGGGAATATAGTTTTTAGTACAGTAAAAATCAATTATGAGGTTATATTTTCGGAAGATAAATATTAAACACTTGTATGATTTTTTAATTAACATAATGACTTTTGAACGACGACAATTATCTTCTTCCTCTTACCTAAAACAGCACTTCGGTCAAAATTAAAAGATAATAATATCGAAGAATAAACTATTCGCATAAAAGACACATCAATAATATTCATCTTTATATAAATAGATTTAAGTGTCTTCCAATTACCGAAATGCAATTCATTTCACTTTACAGACGTTCGAGGATTTGGAATAGAACACGTCCTTGAATTTACACCGAGTAACGAATCCTTCATTCCAAGCACTATCTACGCTGCTTTAGGATACAACGCAGACAGTTTGAGAGATTTCTACTACAAAGTGAGTTATAAAAGGGTTTCATTTGAAATCACGACTTCTTTCACCTTTCAGAATTTGTTTGTGTTGCCATTTCATTAATGCCAAAGAAAGATTTATATAAAAATAACAATAAGCATTCACTTAGTTAATTCATAAGTATTTGGCGGAACATTTCATACAAACTTTATAATGAACATAAAAAAATGACTTGATATAATGAATTTGGATCATAATTGAAACATCAAGAAATAAATTTAAACAAAAGTAATATTGTAAATATAATAAGCTTTGTGAAATACGATACCAAATTTTTGATAAAGAAAAGTATATTGCTGTGAATAAAATCGTGTAGTTAGAGGTTGCAAATTAAGATATCTGGTGATTATGTAATAGGAACGATATTTTTTATTTTATCATAGTCTTTTTATTTACTAATATACGAAGTACAGAGAGAAAAATCTAATCGTCAAAAAATTTGAGCGCGAAATTTTAAAGACCTCTCTTGAGTACAAATATCCATTTTTTGGCATTACGTCTAACTGTCTGTGAGTATGGTTACTCCAAACCACATTGAGCTAGAGGAATAAAATTTGGTATAAGGATTCACGATTAAATTTCTATCAAACTTTGAACGAAATTCATCCACGGAAGTTTGTCTGTCTGGCTGTTCCGAGTACAAATGAAATCGATAACCAAAAAACTTAAGAGATGTGTAGAGAAATACAGATTATTATCAAATTTTAGAGCAACTTTGCAAAGGGTTGACCGACCTGCCTGTATGTACTTTCGCAGGCATATAAATGCATTCAGTCATAAATGCAATGACTTAAATTCTTCAAAGTGGATATGTTATCTTGCTATTACAACTATAGTTCCCTTGTCCAATATTGTTTTCAATCGGTAAGGAAAAAAAGCGTCCAAAATATATATTCGTGCGATGGATTTTATAAAAAGCTAGATTTCGTATATTTACAAAGCTCTATATTTTGTAACTATTATTTGTACTAATTATGCAAGACATTCGTTGCCTTATCAAAGATTCACAATTTTAAGTGAGGAGAGGGGGGGGCAATACCTCTATTGTATAATATGCGAGAGGATTTCAGAGAGACCATTCTTGTTGGTGTGAAAATTCATTACAAGATTTCATAGCTTCTTAAAGGTAACCGATAAAAGAGTTTGTGAAACATACATACATATTATGAATTTTATTTCTGTAAGACTTAAAAATATATGGTTAACTTTTTTTTATATTTCAGTATGCAATCAATTCTCAAGGTTTCAACTCATTAAACATTTGGGATGAGATTTTGAAAGCCTTCAATCTGAACCCTGCTGAGAGCATTCCAAAGCAAAAGGAATCCGATATTTTCCCTAAGGTAATTTTCAAACAAATAAAATTTCTGGAGAAATAAATATGTATGAAATAATTATATAGGGAACATTACTATAAGCCTCGGAGAAATAAATTATAATTTACATTTATTTTAAATAAGTTACTTCAAAAACAATATTTTCCAGCTAAAGTAAGAGAGATCCTTCCGTATTTGCATTTAATCATAACAAGCAAACATTTAGCAAAATTTAAGCTTCTGAATTCAGATTCTGCAACTTTTTCTTCGTGGAACCGTTTTAATAAAAAGTCCCAATCCTCTTATGCTATTCCTAAAAAATTTTTATACGAATAAAGACAGAATCAAAATAGAAATATTGAATAGATATATCAGGATTTTCAATCAGGAGGAATAGATCAATCACGAATCCTAATCCTAATACTAATTTAGGAATCCTAATCCTAAATTCATAAATTTACTAATTATTTCTTTATATCAGCAAATTTTTTATTCAGCATAGTTTAAATTTTTAATAAAAGTTTTTATTTACCAAGCTAATTGTTTTAGTTTTTCCACTCAGCTACAGATATCAAATATTTCGAACTTGAGAGAATGTATTTTCATTCATTATCAGAAAGGATTTCACTATTTCTTCGTTAGTTATATCTCTATAACATTAATATAAGTTTTGAAAACTAAAATTAAGCATAAAAGTAATATTTTTCACGGACAAAATCTCTATCAATTTATTTGAAATGGTTTTAATTCAAGAAGAATATTTATAAAAACTACATAATCCAATGTTTTCATTTTAGTACAGTGAATATGTAAGTTCTTCAAAAAAATAAATAAACAAAAATACCAATTAATCAATTAGAGGTCCCGTTTCGTAAGGTATTACACAGCTGAATTCCTTAATAAGAAAATCCGTTATATTATTATAAAAGGAATTATGAATGATATTATTAGTGTCTGTTAAGATATATCAGCTGGGCATATTTCTTTTAGCGTTTTATTTCGAGTCTAGCAAATAATAATAATAATAATGAAAATGACATATCTTCATGGTTTACTTTATAATTTTTCATGCAGGTCAAAATGGTCGATAGAGCTACTGAGTTCTGGAGATTCACCATCTTCCAAAAACTATTCTACTCTATGTCCTATTATTACATGGATGATCTGGAATATCAGAGAGGAGACTTGTTAGAACTATGTAAGTGAAATAGAAATTTCCATTAGACCGCAATTTGTCTTATCAAAGAGAGGAAAATACAGGAATGTGAGAAAATATGAGCAGAAAGCTGGCAATGTACGAAACAATACACATCTCCTCTATTTACGATCTATGAATATAGCTGGCTGCCTTATATTCTGTATATAAGGAACTGTATTCAATATGCAGTCCCATTTCACCATCTCTCAGTTCTTACATACTCTCCTTCAGCTCTGATATTAACTTTATAAGTTCTATAGGAATATTGAGATTACATTCAAGCTGTTTGTATATCTAAAAGAATGTTTAGAAAAAAGATAATTATAAGAAAAATTGCGAAGCTATTTTGAAATTGAGTACGGAACAAAAACGACTGAAGTTTTTTTGCATTTGCAAAATATGCTGATAATTAATTATGTTTAATACAGCAATGTAAATAATGAGTATTTGATTAACCTTGTATAACATAACCTAATATAATATAAACCTAATATAGTATAAACCTAATATAGTATAAACATATATACTTTTCAATTTCCCAAAAATATTTGTAATAGCGTTGTCTTGCATTGTTGCCCGTACTTTTGAAAAAAAAAATCCTTTTTTCATTAAACTAATTAAAAGCTATTTTTTTTTAACTTTTAATGGGAAAAAACTTTTATATTGTTATTGGAGAGAGCATAAGGGGAGTAAAAGTAAAACTGCTAAAAATACAAAAAGAAATTCCATTTCAAAAAGATTAAAGAAAATATCTTTTTTCAGTGAAAGAACATATAAAGCTATACCTCACATGGGGAAGAGATTCCATCCATGGCCATATAGTGAAAGTGTGGATGCCTTCTACATTCCAGTCAAGGGCCTTCGTTCAAACTTTACCGTATCCCGTCCAATTTGAAATGAAGAACCCAATGCTTCTTTCATTGAAGCTTGATATAAAACTAAAAGACGATGGATTTTCAGCTGATATTCATCCAAGGTATGCTAATCATATTTCATGAAATACCAATTTGAAAGGGAAAATGAAATGAAACTCTGTAAGTTTATGCGAATTCGAGAATTTGCAGAAATTCTAAGTTGCACAAAGAGTATAAAACAAGCGAAAACGCTTATTTGCTCTCCAGACATGGTATACAAATGAATGATTTTTACCTTTAATCTTTAATAAATAAATATAACCACATATAAAGGATAAATTCAACCAAGTTCTAGATTATGATAGCCATTGAAATTGCCGATAATTGCAAGGGATTTTTTTTTAAATAATAAATACGCAGTAGATTTTACTAAAGAATGATCACTAGTTACTATTGAAGAACTTTAAACATTTTCTGAAGATGTCTCTTAAATTTCGCAATGACATGAGCTTTCGGGATTGAAATCAATATCTATATAAGCTCTTTTTTGTATCGAAATGGGTCATGATTCGCCAAATAAATTCTTTTATTAATAGATCAGTATTGATTAGAAGCATTGGTTAAGACTGTTTCCAATATCAATGTAAAAAATTCACTGCATGTTATGAAAATTTTTCTTACTATTTCAATTTTTAAACAAAAAATAAATTTAACTGCATTTAGATATGAGCAAATTAATAATTTGAAGATGAAAGGAAAAGAATAAGAGCCTGATTTATATAAGTAAGAATTTCGTCACGCATAGTTTCGCGTATAAATGTGGGAAATATCTAACCAGCATGATACAAATCAAGAATTATCTATAAGATTTGAAAAGCAAAAAGTTTTCCTTTACTCTGTCTGCATACAGAAAAATTGAACTAATATGTAATTAAATATTTCTAAAAATACTATGGATAATTTATTTTTAATACAGAGCATTCAGAGCAGAATATATTTTCGTACAAATGTTCGGTTTAAGTTTATTTTAATTTACACTCTTTCGAAAGATTTAAGGTATAACAGTAGAAAATAAATGCTATTTTCTCATTTTTTTTTCCGGCATATAAAGAGATTGACTTTTACTTTTTATGAAAATCTATCTGCAGAATATTTTTTAATTATTTTAATCTCTACGTTTTGCATCTTCTAAATCTGAGATTCCAAATCATCTTCCAAGGTACTGCGTAGCTATTTGAATTTATTGGTATAAATGCAGCGTAATCTATAGCAAACGCTTCTTTCTTTTCAGCCTCTATCACTCCATGTTGTACTCCAACGGAATGCTCAACCTCGGAGACTGCAAGCATGTCGGAGTATATCACGAAACAAAAATAGCGGCAACTTACCCCGTCAAGATTACTGTCGCTGTGGAGGAGGGCAAGTACCACGTGTCTTACAGCTTCCCAGAACTCCCGAAAAAGGTCTTCGTCTACCACTCTGAAGCCGGAACTTATACCACCAAGCACAGCTTGGGATCCCAGCCTACAACAACTGAAAAGAAAGAAATCAGGACGATCCCATCTCCGTTTGTGGTAAATATTTGCCGATTTGTAAATAGGCGGTGACGAATTACTGATTTGGAAGCTGGACTGAAAATAGGGGCGTGGGCATATAAATTAATTTTAAAAAATGGCATTTATTTCCCATTTGATAAATAAATAAATTTATCAATAATCGAAATATTCGGATAATATATTAAGAAATATTAGTATAATATTATTAACATTACCAATTTTCCTATCTGTTTCATTACTTTCATTTCGTTATTATTATGTTTATAAATACCATACATAACTATGGATACCATGCAATAATATAATAAATAGATAAATAAATAAAAGCATATATATTTTCATTTACATATTTAATCAGACATTAATATTTAAAATAATTAATGCGTTGATTAATTTTTAAAAGGAATCGGAATGTGAAATTATATTGACCAGTTTAATAAAAGAGGGACCTCATAATATACACTACCTAAGGACGCAAAGTACCTACTTTCGCTAGTACGAAAAGCTTGATATTAAACATGATATTTATTTGCGTATAGGTACTTTTGTTCCTCTGGCACAGGGAACTAAATATAAGAATAGTTAGTGCACTGTATGCTAAAATAAAATTAATGATAAATAAAAAAAATAATTTACTATAAAATTTTTTGTTGTTCACGAATGCAAAAGTTATTTTCCTACATATTTACTTTACACTTAATAATTTCTTTTCGCTTTTCAACCGAATTCTCTCAATTCTAACGAATATACAAAATACAGAAAAAGCAAATTTTGAAAATTTATTTTTATGACAAATCTTTAATTCAATTTTTTAAGTAATAAGAAAATCAATTAAAAAGTAGTTTTGCTTGGTTCAATTTCATTGTTGAAAACTTACTTACATCAAGTTAAAAATCTAATTAATTTTCCTTATCTGACTAACATTAACCAGCAAAAATGATTTTAAAAAAATAAAAATTGTTAGTTATATATAAGTATAGTTCTCATTGCTGTCTATAATCTACAGAAATTCCTAGGTTACATAGTACAAGCCGTCTACTTATTCTTTTAAAAATTTGCAACAGAAACAATGGTTTAAACCTTTCTGAAACGGAATGTTCCAAACGCACTAGAGACTTCTTATTTCGGTTAAAATTAAATTGCTCTGACCAAAACTTTTAATTTTCGTCTATCCTAACACTTTTTAATTTCGTTGTGCCGTCTGTTAAACATTATGTATAAAACAATGAACCATATTTGAATCAACTCCAAAGTCGAAATCTTATGATTAATTTTATGAAAGCACACCTTAAAAAACTATAAAATGGGCAAGGAAGCGAAATCTTATATTTTTTAAAATCGAACACAATACCAAAATTGGTAATATTAACAAAGAATGCTTTTATTCTGATTTTTAGAGAAAAAGTACATTTGGCGTTGTCGGATTTCCTCTTTTCCATAGCGATATCCTAACCGAAGATATTTCCTTCGGTTACGAACAAGTACCGCGAAATTTCAAAGAAGTATTGGACCAGACTATTGAAGATTTCCTAAACCCCGGATGGAGAAGAAAAACTGTTGAAATCTCAAGAATACCCGATGACATCTTCTGGGATCCTAAGACGGAGGTAAAATCCTTTTTACTTTGATTCAATGTGATATTTTTCTAGACATATATGTACTAAAATCAACTACGAATCTTTAATAACATAATTCTTCTTGAAACGATGAATCTAAATTCTCTATACATGTGCAGCATTCAATTTGTCTCATCGACGTTAATTTGATTCCACAATCACAGTTTTGTCATTGATTTCCAAAGAAAGAAAATCCAAGATTTAAACTTTTTTTTACATAGTATCTATCAAATGAGTTCTTTCTCTAAGATTTTAATTTACATTATTTTAATTGTCCTTAAGTATTGAATTTCTCACTCAATTTTCTAATTATACAATAATGCTCTAACCAAACTTTGTTTCTAAATATTTTAATTCCATTCTTTCTTTAATAATATTCGATAAATCGATAATTTAATAATAATTCCAGATTCGAGAGTGCAAAGGAGAGGATCTGAAATTTTCTTAATAATCTGTCATTCTAGATGATGCAAAAGAATAATTACCAAAAAAAAAGGAATTATTAGAAAATTACCATGAAATCTAGAATTTTATTCGGATCAAACATTGAATAGAATGATTTATTAAATTTGACTAATTTCTGTTTATATTATTAATTAATGCACGATTTGAAAGCTGTATCAAAAAAGAATTATTGATCAAATATATCTCGCTTCATTGCAGTTTCAAACTATTTATAATAAAAAAAAAATCACACGATAGTTTAGGTGTTGAATCGTAGAGTCCCGCAATACAATATGATTCATCTGTGCAATGACTTTACAGATGACAATGACTGACTATTTACAATGACTGAACTGACAGCACAGATAAATTGTTTTGAAAAATCATCCGTCTTTGGTGTTTGCCAAGATAATTGATTTTAGAAAATGTTTAATAATTTATGGATTAAAAAGAAGTGATTCTTGTTATTTGATCATGAATATGAATTCAAAATATCTCAATTTACTTCAAATTAAAAAGGGCAGATATTACGAAATAACAGTGGACATATTACGAAATAAAAGTGGACATATTACGAAATAAAAGT